>CM052137.1:1338093-1354195 GCA_028454255.1 Halictus ligatus
AAAATAATTCCTTACAAGTTATTAGCAAATAAAAAATTATGACGGTAGCCCAGACTTCCCAGATCAAAATAAAAAAAGATTCGTCTGGATCCGACGTATGGTTCCCGAGATAAAAATTCACAAGCACAGCCAGGAGAAATGTTTCCACCGGAAGTCTTCGGACCGAAAGTCTTCCGTATTTCGCAAACGAACGACAAAGCAGCAGAATGATGACTTAAAGCGCGCCTAATTGTTCGCAAGATACACGACGCTTCTCGTGCCGAGTCACCCTCGACGTTCTTACGATCGAGCTCTTGAAGTATCTTCTTAACATCGCTAACAAAGTTTTTCGATTATTGCTACTGTTGATCGGTGTCCGGTGTACACCTTGCTCTCGTACCGTTCTCCGTGTGTGTCCGTTCGCCGAGCCGTCGCGTCGCCTCGCGTCGCGACGCGTCCTGAAAACGGCGTCGGATCGAGCGTCGACGCGTTCCACTTGGAATTTTGCTGAGAACGGCGGAGAACGATTCGCGTTCGAGTTGGAAAAATCTGCTCGAAAAAAGTGGTACATATCTCGCGCGCATCGCAGGCACTTACGTCGCGCGCCTCGTCGATACGCCTGCCGAGGCAAATCAGCTTCGTCTTCTCGAACACGCTTCGGAACGTCTCGCGAAGTCTGACCGCCTCCGACGCGACGGTCTACGCCTCGCATCATCTAATCGTACGATACAACGTGTTTACGCTTCTGTTTCTCAACTAGAGATCTCGTTAAGATACACAAAGAAGAGTCTGGTACGCTAACATTTCGCTATTTAGGCGCACGAACGACGCGCGGCGCTTCCCCTCCCCGACTTTCCTCCATTTTCCACGCTGCGACTCGACGACCTCGCGCTTTTACTCAGTTTCATTTGTCGGTGCCATAATCCGGCAACGACACGCGTTTCACAAGGGTTGAAAGAGCCTAATGGCAACGGCGCTCGATGGTTCAGATTGGAAAATCGTGTGACCTTATTGTAGAACTTTTAAACCGTATCTGATATTAGCGTGACACTTGAACCGGATAATGTTGAATTGCTAACCTACGGATAGGTTAAAGAAGAATTGTATCACAATTGTTGTTATTGTTATTACACTTTTTATTTTAAATTTTTATTAATTCTAAAGCTTCTGCTTCTAATAGCCCGACTTTTTTCGGTATGATTTTGTTCTAATGCTGGATATATGTATATGGATCAGATGTTAAGAGCAGTCGATTTAATATGTTTCTACATTTTATGCGTTTCAAATCTTTATGACGCGAAAACTGAACAAAAGAACTTATTAATACGCAGGAAATAAAAATGAAAAACCAATGAAACAAATTTTAAAAAACTCCTCTCCTTGCAGAGTTTCATCAATTGATGCGAATACCGCGTCCAACATTAATAGCTTTAAACAATAATAATTTGAGCAGTGGGACAAGGGGGGAATTAACTTTTTCATGATTATTTAGAGGAAGGTGTGCCGAGAATATTCCAATTTGCCAAAACCCGGGATTCTTTGGAACTTCAAAGATAATCCCAGTTAATTGCAAGAAATTTGAAAAATTTGTTACACTGCATTGAGTATTACTTTTTCAGTAAATTTTATACAGTAATTATTAATATATGGATCAGTTCCCTCTATCACGAAAGAACGCTCTCTACTGTAAAGAAAAGAGAACACAAAAATATTGAATAGGAACATCAGAACTCCCGAAAGAAAAAATTCCATTTTTAGCAAACACTATCCATCAGAAATCCGACTTTAAGTCGTCATTGCCACTAGAAGACTATATCGAATTGTCTAAATATCTTCTATTTCGAGACTGATAGACATTTGAGAAATAGTATATACGTATTAAATATTCATAGTCGACTTTTTAAGGAAACGTCACACGATTTTCCAAACTGAACCGCCGTGCGGCGGAGACGGCGAACCGAGCGTGTTGTCACCGTAAACAGCCGAAACCGATGCGCCACCGATTTTCCGAAAGAGCCGGCAGCAGTTTCCCCCTATTGATCCGATTAAATCAAACCGATGACGCTTGGTCAACGTTATCCCTTTGGTCGCATCGGCGGCACGTAAGCTTCGCTGCAAAGCTTTGCCCCGATGCACGGTACTTGCGCGCACATTGATACGCACGGCGCATTCGAAATTTCCCGTGACCCCCCGCGACTCCTGTTTTCGGGCGATCGGCCCGGGCAACGTTTATTCCGCGACGTCTCTCGCGCGTCCCGCCATCGAAACTGTCCCCGATTCTTTCGTAAATACTGGAGGAAGCATTTCTCTTTAAAACGTTCCTGAAACGCGTGAGATTTGTACAGAATTGATTCTTTGGATAACAATGGTGGACCGGCTGTTCGAAATCGTCTAGAGGTGCGTGGATTCACGAAATAAGCGGACACGGAAGAAGGTGCGCGCGTGGATCGACAGCACCTTAATTTCTGATGATCCGGTTAAGGAGAATCTGGCGAGTTAGGCCACCGAGCGAGGCGAAGAATCGACGAATCCGTTCGGACGTGTTTCGCCTGGGAACGAGGGTTCTGCAAACTTCACGGAACGAAGGGAAATATTCGAGATTCGAGAGAAGATCCCTGCGAATCGGCAATTCCGAAGCTCCCGCACACGTTTCCCCGCCGCAGATGTTTACCCTCTGCTCGCTCTCCCGCCCCGCCGCGTCTCCTCCTCCGATTCGCTCTGTCTCTCTTCCCCCGGTCGCTTTATATCGCTTCGTCGGAATTTACATAAGACCGTCGACACGGAAAAGGTATTACGCGAGCGTTCCGCTGCCGCGAGAACCATTTTCTTTCGACGATCGGCCCGGCGGCCGACCCGAACACCCACGGAGACGTTAATCTCCCGATGAGAATCGTCGAACTCGCCGCTACGGCAAATACGGTAATGTCTCGATAACTGTCCCATTAGGATCAGCCCCCGGGAAACCGAACCTTATTCCCTCGCACTTCCTTTTATCCGTTTAAATGGAAGTATACAACGAAATTCGATTCGACTCGGTTGGCCTCGTAACGAATTCGTCATAAATTATGCCCCAACTTTGCTAATTCAGTCGTGACTAAGGACTTTACGGATTTATAACAAGAATGGGTGGGCGCAACCTAACCCTTAGCAGTCGAATGGCGCCGCTGGAAATTGCTGTATCACTGCTCAAAGTATTTTCTACCTTACTAACCCTTAGCACTCGAATGGCGACTGTAAGGCGCCGCTGAAAATTGCTGTATCACTGTTCCAAATATTTTCTACCTTATTAAATTTGTTTGTATTTAATAAATGACTAAACACTTCGGTATTGTACGAACAAATTCCACCATTTTCGTGTGTATAACATGGAAAAGAATATATGGAAGGGAAATATTCTAGGTCTGAAGAAACGTTTCGTTTTCGAGTTAAAATAGCTTCGAGTGCAAAGAGTTACATTTATTTGTATTTAATAAATTACTAAACACTTCAGTATTGTACGAATAAATTCCACCATTTTCGTATGCATAACATGAAAGAGAATATATAGAAGGGAAGTATCCTAGGTCTGAAGAAACGTTTCGTTTTCGAGTTAAAATAGCCTCGAGTGCAAAGGGTCAAAACGGGAAAGAAATCCGGATAATTGACGAACAGACTATTGTTAAAATTGTTTCGCGAGGAATCAATTATTCTGATTCGGGAATTCGGTTCCGCCAGTGTATCTTTCATTATGATCCCCGCGAGTATACGAAGAGGTCGCCACGATGAATTTAGAATTCTCAGTTCTGGTTCCATTAAATAAATTACTTCGGTCCCGCGGTATTTTTATGGCTGCCGGTTCGGTAGTTCCGATAATCGAATGAAATAAGTTGGACCGAAGATAAATCGGCCTGGACGGGGGGAAGAAGAAGAAGAAAGAAAAAAGAGAAGAAGAAGAGAAAGCAGAAGCTGGGAAACGGCGGGGGTGGCAGAGAGTGTGGGAACGCTGCCAATACCGTGGGATTTTTCGATGAGGGTTGCGCGAAGGGTTCCAGGAATGGTATCGCGCGTGTCCGTTCGCGCGAACAACAGTTTGATCGTCAAATATTTGCCGGATCCGACCGATAGCCAACTTCGGATGCGCAACGACCGGCATACAGATTTTTCCGAGCGAGAAATTACATCGGCCCTGGAAATTATATACTCGGAGAGCAGAAACCACCGATACCTAATCCCTTCGAACGAATCAACGACGATTCCTCTGCAAAACATTCCGGTAAAAATCCGGTCGATACCCAGGGATCGAGAGACACGCTTTCCTCCAATCTTTTCCGAGACGATCCCACCATGGGAAAATGAAAAACGCTCGAGAGTAATCCTGCGAAATTTATCCTGAGTCCCAACAGGAGCCGCTGTCGCAAGAATAGCAATCTCCCGGATGTTCGGAGCCGGAAAAGAAGTAGTCCGGGAAATTACAAGGAACGAGGGAAAATCCGCTTCGCTGTGTCCCGAAGTTTCGGAACGGTTTTAACCCTTTTAGTGCCGGGCGAAAAAGGGGTAACGAAAAATAACGAGGGCCGATCTCTTCGACGTTGCGATACGAGCCAGCCAATGAATTTCCCGAAACATGCGCGCCGCGTTGCCGTCATAAATCAGGAAAACTTCTGGGAAACTTTTCGACAAGGCTGCTGCGCCAGGATGGAGAATAGTTGCGAGTTTTTCGGCCGGCCGAGACAGTCTGCGCGCGCGGAAACCGCGTTTCTAGATCGCAGTGTTCGTTGCCACGCGTTGCGCAATTTCGACAGAGCCTCGAAAGTACGAATTTGTTAATTTCTAAGCTTTGGGATTTTCAAATGTTCGAAATTTTTCAATTCTTCGATTCGTAAACTTTGGTATTTTTGAAATTCTCGAAAGAAAGCTGCATGTTTCATTATTGCGTACGATATATGATACGTTTTTGATAGCAATGATAATACCGACAGCTTTGTAGAGACTAATTAATTCACAGATGCTAGTGATGCGAATGAATTAGAGGTTTGTACAGCACGCGGACTTCTAGTTTGACAGTCAAAGTGTTAAGGTGGCGTTGTACCGATCCTATAAAATTGATAAGAGACATTTTTTATTTTGACCTAATTTCCAAGGGGTTGCGAACAAGTTTTCTCCGAAAGGGTGCTTGAATTTCGACGGTGGTTCGAGCGAGCCTGATAAATAATACATGAGACGATTAACCGGGGAACCTCTTGACGCTAATCGCGCCGCAGCACCGGAAGAGCGTAATCGTCCTGTATTTGGATTAGCGCGATCGTAAGCCCGCGGCAGAGGGAATCGTAAAACGCCAAGTGGAAAAGGGAGGATCTACGAACATCGCGTTGAAGATCCGCGTCCTCTCCGGGACTCCCGTGCGTGCGTGCACGCGCTATCGTTGCGTAAGATCGTTAGGCAGCATGAGTGCAGAGAGAAGCGGAACGAGTGGAACGAGTGGAACACGGAAGGGGGTGGTTTTACCGTTCGAACGGTCGGCACCGTAACGCGGTGGCTGTTGCGCAACGATCTGCGGAATTAAGGCGGAAAAGAACAGGGGAAAACGAGCGCGGGAATTTATGCTAGTGCAGCTGGCCTCTCCGGGAAAATGGCGCTCCTCCGAATTAACCGAGAGGGGTTATTCAATTATTTAATTTTGATCTTTCCTGTTTAATCTCCGCCCGGTGCTCCGCACGCGTCGCGCTGGAAAATAAGCTAATCTCTATTCCCCAATCACATGGAGATTCATTTCTCCGATGATAGATAGAATTGAAGATGTAATTAACGTATCAGTGGTATTATTTGATGTTTTACCACGAATTCATAAAATCCGTTTCTGTTTAACTACCCCTGTCAGAAGTTATTCGATCAAACAAGTCCACTGTAATCACCTTGTGTGTTGCGAAAACGCATTTCCGAGTCTGTTTGCTGTTTTTAACAGGCCGGAAACGCCCTAATGGAGAGGCCGTGATAAAGTTTGGCGCCTAAATTTTCGAGGTTGAAGAATAGGGTCGTTGCGAATTCGAGCGAAGGCCTCTCGGTTCGCGAAGATGGAACGCCGCGGCGGGGGTGACTTTGACAAAGAAAACGGTGTGTTAGCGCCACGTCGGAATTCGCCGGAGAGACGGTGAGCTATGGGGGTGGGAAAAAATAGCAGGGTAACACAGGCGAAAGGTGTCCTTTGGCCGGTGACGCGGCGGGAATTCCTCCGAGAATTATTTCTAGGACGGAAGAGGCTCGAGATTAATTGCTGCTCCCGAAGGCGCTCGCTGCGCAACGCGGGCCCGTGATGCCGTTTAATTAACCCTTCCACGGTGAGTGCATTTCGTTGTCGACTCGGCGAACAGGCGAAAGAATTCCGACGGACCGGAACTCGACACGCTTCCGTCACGTTTTCGTTGACGAACAATTAGTCTCGCTTAATCGAGCATCGATCGCCAAACTGTTTCGGCCTCGATTATTCGATGATAATTCACCCCTGTGCCTATTTTACGCTATTCTTTTCAGTTAGTCTCTATTTTAACACCAGGTTTACGGGACCCGACAAGATGACGGGTTCTAATATTTTTAATTTAAAATTATTAAGATTGTAAGGATGCATAGGTGAGAAATTATTTAGCAAATTTATTCCTTTCGATATATATTACTTTAAAAATATTGCCAGAACTGTGGGTAGAGTTCGTCGTTCTTGTCGTTCTGTTATTTTTATAAAGTAACGTAGGATAGTCGCTTGCAGTGCTCCGTAAACCTAATGTCAACCCTTAGCACTCGAATGGCGACCGTGAGGCGCCACTAAAAATTCCTGTATCATTATTCAAAATATTTTTCGTATAACGTAAAAGAAGAATATGCAGAAGGGAAGTATTCTAGGTCGGAAGAAAAGTGTGGTTTTGTAGTCAAAATAGCTTCGAGTGCGAAGGGGTGAAAAAAATCGCGTGCCTCGTTCTTCTCCGTCGAATTTCTTCTGTCTCGCGTCAAGGGGCTGCAGTCAACCTAATCGTTTCGATGCTCGCGTCGAGCACGCTTCTCGTGAGAGAAGATGGCAATTTTTTGTTCAACCTCGAGCACGCTCGCCCTCGCTCGAGCATGATCAACCACGCAGCTTGAAACTTCAACGATACGCTCGAAGAGTGTTAAGAATGGTTAGGCGAGCTCAATTCTCGTGACACGAAGATAAAGTACTGATTAGAGAAAAGAAGGAAGGGGTTGACGAAACCTTTGCGCGGGAAATGAAAACGAGGAGGAACATTTGAAGACGCGGAGAGAAGGAGTCTTAGGAATGTTTAAAAATTGTCGAACAAAGCCCCGGGAATAAATAGCCGGGGGTGGCTGGCGTGAAGGGTCAAAGAAGAGGGCCAAGAGACAGGCTGGTGGAAACGAGAAAAGCACGAAAGCCCCGACCATAAAGAGCAGCTTTGTGGGGTACGGGTGCTCGCGAGATGTAACGAGCGTGGCAACGAGAGAGGGCGACGCTTGTTAACGAACCGGCTAAATCTGGACTCGCTCCGAAAAACATCACGAAATTTAACCTTCCGCCGAACGTCCGTTTTCCATTTTTAATCAACGATCCCCAGGCAAAAGCGGCCTCTCCGATTCGCCGCTCGTTGTTCCCATTGAATTGCCGTTTTTCAAGCAGCATTCGATCTTCTCCAATTTGAAATTCCGATTTCCCGCGCGAGCTTCGCAGGAGACTCAAAAGGGCGAAACGAAGGGATCGCAGGACGTCACCCGGTACAGTTTCACGATCGGAGAGCCGAAACGAGTCGCTTCTCTCGGTCTCTGTCTGTCTTTGCTTCTCGGTTTTTCGTTGTCCCCGAAAGCTGCCGGCTGCCTTGAATTTTTAACGAGCCTTCGTCTGCTGGAAGCTCGTTTAAAGCGTAATGCTGTCGAATGATTCTTTAAACGGACAGCCGTGCCTCGGGCCGCGGTAAATACATAACGCGACGAAAAAAAAAAAAAACGAAAACGGAACGAGCAGGTCCGTGGAAAAGAATTTTCTCTCGCGCTAATTCCAGTCTAATTCGCTGTTGCGTTTCTTCGGGTAATCTAATTATCGAAACGAAGTCCGAGGTACAGGAAAGAGAATGCAAAGAGCACGGACATAAGAAAATGGCTGACCTACGTAAAGTTTCAAGCCGACTCGGGAACATTTGCAACGTTGTTCGCGAACGTACCTAATAATAATTTACGTTGTTCACCGGGCGTTCGCGTGCAGTGATCGGCAAGGAAACGGCAAGCTTCTCGTCGGAAGCTTCTCGAACGCGGAAACGACGGCGGAATTTCCGCGGAACACGCGGCGCGATTCTACGGAAAGAAAAAAGCTCGTCCCGGCAATTGGTTGTTCCGGCGTCGCAGCCATGATCGCGCGAATGGAAATGAAATTTGCAAGCACGGTGAACACGAGCGTTCGCGCGGCCCGCGAGAAAAGAGAAGGCCGGGCGAAATTGTCTTTCGCAGGAACCGAGCACCGTGAAGCGGAAAAACCGTGGAAAGAACGGGCATTAGAGCGTGCCGGTTGAAAGGTCGGGAAAATTTAGCCCGGCCGATCCGCGGCAGCCCGTTCCACCCGTACATCTCTGCCCCCGGGAAAAGTTCCGCGTCTTCTTTCTGCCCACGAATCCGCTGGATCCCGCTCGATTCCGCTCCGCCCACGCGGATGGAGCCGCGAGCGAAATCCGCTCCGGGAAACACTCGGCCTTCCCACTTCCATCTCGCTTTAATCACTTCCCTCCCGGGCGCTCTTTCACCGCCGACCTTCCGTTCCCCTTTCTTTCAACCCTTCGACCCTATCGAGAAATACTCGCTCGGTCTCGTTCGATATTTTCTTCGAACACGATTAAAAGTGAGAAGTACATAATTACGTTCGAAGCGCCAAAAGTACGAGACTCGTGGGAACGCGCCTAATATTAATCCTAATATTAAAATAAATTTTTCCTGTAGATGGCTGTATCGATCGATATCTCGTGAAGTATCGAGCAAACAATGTCAGATTTATGCTCGTCGTCCGAAAGGAACTGGGGCAAAACAGCACCTAACTGTTTAAAAATTATTGAATCTTATTTCCTTACGTTATCTGGCAAAAGCGGAATTATTGTTACTAATAAAATAACATGAAAATAAAAATTCCAATTTTGTATTCAATCATCGTCAAGACATTCATGCTGCACCATTGTGCATTTGTACTGTTTCTGCCTTACAGTTGGTACAATGCAACGTATGTTCGAATAAATAAGTACGGATTTGCCCCAGTGCACCTTATATGCATTTACGAAAGAAACGAGTACGGTGCGATCTGAAATTCTGAAAAAAAGTCTGCGAAGACAAATAATTCTCCGTACAGAAACGTTAGATAGTTAGACAGAAAATAACAACAGCTGCAACGGGAAAGAATGCACGGGAAACAATTCTCTCCGTTTTTCAGCCGACATTCTAAACGATCTCTCGACGATCGGCGTTCGACGGAATATTTTCCGATCGGCGTGTGCTATTTTCCCGCATTTCTCCGAGCACCGTCGAATCGAAATGACCGCGCGACCGCGATTTTCGCTGACCGCTTTTCCACCGGTGTCGATCGTTCAGAGTTCGGGCTTCGAGGTATTCGCCGGCGTCGTTCGTACGAAAGAATCGAGAGTCGAGCCACGAAGAGAGCTAGGAGAGAGATCGGCGGCCGCTCGACTTCCGCTACTCTTTGAAACATCTACGAGTCCTAAGAATATCGTCGCACGACTGTCGGAACGATAACGATCGCGCAAATAGGAATAAAACCGTTTGTCCTGCGAGAAGAGAGACGGGATAAAGAGAAGTGTTCGAAAAGTGCGGTCTCCGCGGTGTCGCGTCGCTTTCCCGGCGTCGTTTCGCACGGCGTCGCTTCAGCGTATCGGGAGGCGGTGTACATACGTGGGTACCTGGTCGCGCGCGATCGATCGCGCGGTTCCTCGCTCTCGTCCTCATCCTGATCGGTCGAGGTTATCCGTGTCCCTCGATCCTCCTCCGTCCTCTCGACGAGGGAGCCGGCAGAACCGATTCTCTCCCATTACGCGTAGTCCAACGACAGGGCCTGCACGATCCTCGGGTCGGCCTTGCTCGCCTCCCGGAACTCCTCCAGCGTCAGCCTGTTGTCGTGGTTCTTGTCCATGAAATCGAAGATCTTGTCCACCCTTTCCTGCGGCGTGTCCGTGTGCCCCGCCTGCGGCTCCTGCCCCTGAAACATTCCCACCGAGACCCAGGTTAAACCGTTTCCCCGACTTGTCCAATTCCAGGAACTGGGTTATCGGAACCGGATGCCTTCGAATAAGTGTTCGAATCAGGTTTTGTAACCGAGTCGTTTATTAATAAAAGGTGTCGCGATAGCGTCCGGGATAAATCGGTGGTGAGACTGCAAATCTACCCCTGGACGAGAACTCGGGGTGCGACTCTTACGCGATAGCGACAGAATGCGTCTCCACTCTGATTCGGCTCGACTGGACTCGTTTGTGACTCTACTAACCCTCTCGCGTCTTTTTTCTTTTTGGAGCAGAACTAGCTGCAAGGGTTAAGTTGAGTGTTTATTATAAAAGATACCTTGAGCAAATGCTCTCTACTCTTTTGTCCTGGAGTTTTGCTAGTATTAGTTGAGTGTTTGAAGGTTAAGTAGAATAAAGTGGGTGGTGGTTAATGGTACAAGAAAATTGTCAAAAAACTTGTAAAGGGACTCTACTAACCCTCTCGCGTCGGTGGTCTGCCTTCTTATATTTTGGAAACGCGTGTTGACTGATTGGTGGAAGTCCTTTCAAGAATCTTCCACCAATCAGTGAATTTTGCGCAACAAGCCCACGTTCCACGCCCCTTGTGCGTGAGAAGGGTGAGAAGGCACGTCGTTTCGTTAAAAATCTAGTTTTGGTGATGCAGAGGGCTGTGTTCCGGGCCCCGTGCTAAGTGCGGTACGCGACTGCAGGCTTAGGTCAACGGGCCCAGCTTTCCCGGTTGATGGAAACCAGGCACGCGTCGCTGGGACACTCTAAGCCGAAGACCCTTCGACTACCCAAAATTTATGGCGTCCACTTGCGCTATTGAGTTCGTCGTTGGGAACTACAAAGGATACATCTGTTCGCTAAGTGGCCAAAATTGTTAAAGACGTTTTCTCACAAATAGCGTCTTTTGCTGTGCAAACCATAAATCTTTCTCGATGCTGGTGCGCTGAAGATTTCTCTTCCAGGACCCAGCTAGCTGCTACACTAGCTACCTACTGCTACCGTCGCCATTGAGACGTGCATTCTCTCTCTCTCTCTTTCTCTTTTTACCTTCCAGCATCCCTTTTCCAAGTCGTTTTCGGAAAAGAAACTCCACCTTACGGCGATCTGCCGCATTGTGCGGATTCACTGAACGAGCCCTCGGGACTCCTCGAAAATTGCTGACGACAATAAACGTAAGAGCCCGGATCTCCTCTCGGAGACTACAAATTGAGCAAAAAAAAAAAAAAATTGGCGCATTGAGCTTTCCGGGACCCTCGGAAGCTTCGATCCTTCGAATCTACGATGGGTCGAGTTGGGAAACAAATTTTTTCAGCTCGGCAGACGTCTTCGAATTTGTAAAAGCGCCGACGTGTTGTGTCGACTTTAACCTGCTCGTTGAAAGCGTAATAAAATCGCGAATAAAAATTGTTGATTTACTTTTAGGATCTCGGGGACCTCAAGCTGTAAATCCGGGGTCGGATTCAGTGACGAGAACAATTATCAGGTTCTTACCTGCTACGCAAGACAAAAGTTAACCATGGATGGTGAAGGTAGAAGTTTCTGGGTTTAATATGAGCCGGGGATTATTTTTCTAAAATGCTGCTTTACTCAATTATCACGGTTTCAATATCCACAATTGGATACTTGTTGGATCCACGTTGGAATATTTCTTGGATCCGTAGTTTAACACTAGAACTACCGAGCCCTAAACGTGATTTAGACTTATCCCTTTAATTATAAAGGGATCTTGCTGTTACTAAACAGTAACGCGTATTCCAAAGAGGGGATATGTTAAAAAACTTCTCGTTTTCATAGTTTCAGTCATCGTGAAACAAGCAATCATCCACCAGTCATTTTGACTGGTTCGGTAGTTCTGTGAAACCACAGTAGCCTAAAGAATCCGCACGTTTCGAAGGTGTCGCGAGCACGCCATTCAGTTCCATTCAATTGTCCCGCGGCGAAAAGCGGTACACAATAAATTTCGCTCGGGTCACGGCAGTCCCTCGAGCACCATTAGAGTGTTAATGGCCTGCTCGCAAGCCCGATCGGCGATCGTGTCGAGCGATGAATCAAGATGACAGGCGACGACGGATTCGGCGAAAGAATTGGCCGACGGTGGCACGATCGTGCAACGTAACGAAAGGGCGAGAGAGCTGAAAGTTAAAGGCGCTGCGTCTATTCTCGGCGGTGTAAAATTCAAGGAAAGTAGGTCGTGAACTTGTACGCGAGCACGGTGTTAAATGAAAAACGAAGGCGACGGCTTTTTTTCGAGAACCAAGGAAAGCTAAAATGCAGCGGCGGCGATGGCGGCGGTCGCTGTTCAAGCTTTAAGCGACTTTAACCCATTAACGCCCAAGAATTTTGTTTACATAAAATTAGCACTCGAGTGGCGCCACTAAAACTTCCTGTATCATTATTCAAAACATTTTTGACGTTATAAAATTTATTTGTGTTTAATAAATTACTAAACATTTCAGTACAGTACGAATAAATTCGACCATAACCTTACACTTAATCCATGCCCATCTCACCCTCGTATGACTATCGTTCCTACACTGTACTGAACGGATATCAACAGAGCGTGCAGTATGCCGGACAGCAGAATCAAAATATGTGCGAATATCTCATTTATGGTCGCTAAAAAAGAGATAACCATTAGTAATATAGCTTTCTACATTATTAGTGGGTCCTTGCAAACGATGGACAAAACATCTAGTCAATCTTAGATGCCGCTGGAAGCAAACAAGTATAATCTTGTTATCCTGTACTCAAGCGAGTACAATGGGCGCTAATGGGTTAGGCGAAGTTGAAGGTATCCCCGACACCGGGCGTCTTTTATATTTTCGTTCTAAAGAGAACCGCGCAGATCCCCAGGAGTCCCGATACGTTTGCAACGCGCATCGAAACCGGGACACCGGCCACAAAGGCGGACTTTTATTCAATGATTTCTCGCGGCAAAGCGTGCAGCACCGTGGCATAATTTCTGTTTTAAAACGAGATGGAACACGCGGGCCGGAGCCGAGCCGAGCCCGAGCCCGAGCCCGAGCCCGAGTTTTATCGTCGTATCGCGACGCACGCGTACGTACGTAAACCCTAGCGGATTTTTCCTTTTTCGACGGCCGCGAAACGCGAGATCCGCGATACTGTTGCCCCGTGGAAACCGCGAGATCGTTTAATGCGATCCACGCGGAGGGGAAATTGGCTCGCCGCGGCGTGCCATTTTTCTTTCACCGTCACAATGGCTGCACGGATTTATGCGCCGCGTCGATGTTTCCCGAAGTTCCTACGGGATATCGCAGTCGCGCGAGAATCGAGCTCGTTTCGCCGTCAATTGCGAGTTTCTATGCGATATAAAAATCCCCTTGCAATCGGATTAATCGCAGGAACCGAGCAGAAATTTTTGTCCGTTCTTAACACTAGATTTACGGGACCCCTAAAAGTGACGAATTCTAATATTTTTAAATTGCGAGTTTCTATGCGATATAAAAATCCCCTTGCAATCGGATTAATCGCAGGAACCGAGCAGAAATTTTTGTCCGTTCTTAACACTAGATTTACGGGACCCCTAAAAGTGACGGATTCTAATATTTTTAAATTGCGAATTTCTATGCGAATATAAAAGTTCCCTTGCAATCGGATCAATCGCAGGAACCGAGCAGAAATTGTTGTGTTTCTTAACATTAGATTTACGGGACCCGTTAAAATGATTTCTTTGGGTATATATTATTAAAAAGATGGCTACAAACTTTGATCGATACATTAATGTTACTTTTATAAAGAAATGCAAAATAATCATTTTTAGTGCTCCGTAAACCTAGTGTTAAAAACGCCGGTGAGATGAAAATAACAATTTTTTACCTGAATTGTGGGAAATTAGAATGAAATAGACTTTGTAAAATATTTAATAGGCTGAAAATAATGCAATGGCTGTTCTACATTGTTCTGACGCGTTTTCCGTAACGTATACTTGCGAGAAAGACCGTCTGTCCGAGGGTTAAAAAAACGATGTATACTTATTAAGTCCGCCGGAAGGTCCTGTCCGTTTTTTAACAGTTAATCGCGTCGCGAGGGCAGCTAATCGAAGTTTTTCGTGTCGAGATGATAAGCTCGAAAGAAATCACGCACGCGGATTAGCTCCTCTCTCTCTCTCTCTCCTTCAGCGTTTAACATTCATCGGCGGTTTAACGCTGCTAAGGCTGGAATCACGAGCAATTATCGCCGCGATGTCGGCCCGCGATATTCCAGCATGAGAGCACGAAAACGAATAACAAATCAACGGCAAAGAACCTGTTGTGTTCGTCGAGGCAACGAAATTACTCGTAGATTTTCAAATTTTATCGGGGTTGCTTATCTTCTGTGTTCGACCATAATTTTTCTTCGAATCGAGCACCACGGGATCGTTTCACAATTGGGCCCCCGTCGCTGTGCGTTTAATCGTGCAATCGTTCAACGTTCGCAAAAAGACTTGATATATGGTTTTCGCAAATCAAACATAAACATTGATCGTTTTATGAGGTCACCTTCTGTCACGGTGTGATTTATTTACTGGTAAAATCGCGCCGATCTTCTCTGCTTTATGGGCTCGTCAGGAACTTGTTGAAAAATATTGCCCGTTGGATTGAATAATGCTCCGCCACGCTGCGCGCCCTTTTATTTATTCATGATATTTACCTTGTACGCGGAACCGTCGCGGCAGGTTTTATGCATTTGCGATCGGGCACGCGAATGGAACTGTTGCTTTAAGCAAATGAACAGTTTGCAAGCAGAACCTTCGTTTCGCGCAGCGATAATCGAGCCGTTCACAAAACGATTAATGAGTTTGCAGCCGAACGTTTCGGAGAAATTTAAGAATTGAAAAACAAATTAGGTGGATTAATGTTTCTTTGAAAACCTTTCGATCAGCAGTATCAATTTTCTTCCACGAGAACTCGAAATGAATTCTGGATTGTTCTTCCGGTCGCGAAAGAGACGTCAATTAGCTCGGATTTGTGTCGTCAGGAAGACCGAGCAATAATGCTGTTATCGTCAATTTTGTGAATGCGACATTTTGCCGAGGCGCTCAATTTCCAGTCGAACGTGCGAATTGTTCCACGATTGGCAACAAGTGATAGTCATTGCGTGCGCGTTATTGCGCTTACGGACGCAAATGGGTCGATCGTCGCGCACAAATCTCCGCGCTCGACGCATTCGTTGGTGAACGAATTGTAATTGACGGGGCGCAATTTTTCGCCGGTAAATCAAGGCGCAATTCGGGCGCAACTGTTCCCGGTGTTCGAATCGAGGACAAACGGCGCAGCGATTGCCACGGGAACGGCCGCGAGCGTTATCTGCACGGGCCAAAAGGCGATACGAGTAATCCTCCGTTAAGAAAAAAACCGGGGTTCGTCGGTTGCTCGTAAATTTCGCGAGATAGCCGTCAAACGCGCGAATGATATTTTATAGGTTTGAAATGGCGGAGGGGGGTTTGGCAAACAAGCTGGCGTTCGGCCAACCGCGTTTAACGAATACGAATGGACCGCAAGAGCAACGTTGTCTCCTGCGAAAATGAGTGGACACGGGGAAAACCTCCACGATTCTCCGAGTGGCTCGTACCTCCCCTAACGGTCCCGTGCCACCCCGTGCACCGCCAGCGATAACGACCGTAACAGTTTGCTGCAGAATGCGCCAGTTTCCGACCCGAAACTCCGTTCGCATAAATAATGATTATTCCCGCGTGCCTTCGCGCGCGCACGCGACCCCTATCCATGGCCGATCGCTGTCTACCGTCTCGAGCCTCGCTCGGTATTTATTTTAAGGGTTTATTTTAAGGTTAAGGTATGCAAGGGTCAAAATCTAGACAAACTGCCGCTTCAATATTGCAATGAGCAGTTTAGAAGTGGTCGATTGTAAATAATTTGATCGATTGTGGAGTA
>CM052137.1:1354295-1382134 GCA_028454255.1 Halictus ligatus
TGGAATTTTTGAGGTTTCCAGTGTGGCAGTGAAAGTGTTAACACGCGCAGATATTAAAATCGAACGACAAAATATATCATTTTAAATCTTTCTGTGACATTAGGCTCGCGTTTACACGAATCATTGAACCGATTGAAACCGAATCTCCATCAGGAAATAATAAAGCAATCCTACGCGTCCCCTTTTCGGAGAACCGTGCGAACCTGTCGGCCGATCTTCCCTCGTCGAGGAATCGATAGCAATGGCGGGGCCGGGAGAGTTTTCCAGCGTACGTCCAATTTCGATAACGTGAAAATTGCGAGTGGCGGAGAGGAAAAAGGGTAGCCGGCGAAGACTCGGAGCAATTAACTGGCCCGGGTATTAGATCGTTTTCCGATAACGAATCAAGGTCACGGCGATAAAGAGACTGCGTGGCCACGGATGGATCGAAGGACGATCCCGATTCACGGCAATAAAGCGTCGGGCCAGCATCGCGCGTTTTCTATTACCTGATATAGTTAATCTCGCACTTCGCTATATTTTTAGGAGTGGACTGTGTCCAATGAATAATGAACCGGAGGATCAAGTATGTTGCAGTTTACTACAAGTACTGACTAACTAAATTCAAGAGTGTCCTTGCTTCTGGTGTAAATGTTACAATATTCAAGAATCGAGAAAAATGACATCGTTCCCCTCCAATAGTCTTTCTATTTACATGATACGCCGGGGCGTTTACAAAACTGGGATAGGGAAGCTGATTGGTTGGAAATAGAGGGTGGAGTTAACAATTTCGTTGACGTAGAGTGGGGGCAGGGGTTGTCAAAATAAATGAGAAATCCCGAGTTTCTCTAACGGTCATCCGGAAGCGCATCTTCGAATGACTCACGTATTTATGGTTATAATTTTTATGATTAGGGCCTCGGGACCCTGTGCCACGTGCTGATAAAGAATTAAATCCTCGGTTCCTCGGACACTATTGATTCGAACAGAAATTCGCCGCGCGACATCGGTATCCGGTTTGTTCGCCGAGCTGAAAGAGTCGGCCGCAATGCAGACCGTGGTTGCACGGGTGCGCGGTGCATCGCGACAGTGCATCGCGTCCCATCACCGGTAAACTCACTTTATTCGAAGCTGACGGAACACGGGGGGTGGGGGGTGGTGGTGCCGCCGATCGATAAGGCCGATTCTTTGTCGGGGGACTAACAAAAGTGTCTTCGTCCTCGCGTTATCCACGATCGCATTGTACCCCGCGGTATCTTCCTCGGATCTGAGACTCGAGGATAAGCCGATGGCTCGGCTCGGCTCGGCTCGGCTCGGTTCTTTCGTTTGTAAACCGAACCGAAGGTCCCCCGGGACCGTTTGTTGGATTCCGCGTTTGGAAATCCAGTACAACGGTTTCTAATAAAATCGAGAAGAGTTTTATTCGAGTGTATACACGGTGGCGAGTCGAAGGTAAAACGATGTTTCTGCACTGAAATATGCAAGAAAAACGACGGTCTCGAGATTTGTAAATTTACAATTATTAAGAACGCAAGGACGCGCTTGTGAAGAACTGTTCAATAGATTCGTGCACATATTACAATAAAAACGGCTGAGAATCTAAGAAACTATAATTCTGTTATTTTTACAACGCAACGTGAAACAGTCATATTCAGCGCCCCGTGAACCTAGTGTTAATGAAGAATTTTTGGAAAACTGTCGACAAATTCTCTTGTGTTTCATTTGTAACGTTTCCTTCGCTGGATAAAGACGTGTCTCGCAACGAGCTTCCAGAGTTACTATTCAAATATAAATTCTATTCTATTGTAAGGATGGTCAAAGGAAAAAAGGGGGTTACACTCAGAATACTTAAAGTCTGTTTATTTGCGGAGTCCTAGAGGTTGCCCTCGTGCGCGCTACGACAACTACAACAATAATGACAGCTTAACAACGACAACTACTTAACAACTCAACAACTGCTTAATAACTCGATAACTGCTTAATCACTAACTAACCGCTCTCCTTGCATCGCTCTACCTTTTTAAAGGTTTCATGGGCCTCAATCGCCGAAATCCTTACACTATATTTTATAATAGAGTGTGGTGTTTTTGTACCCATATTCCTATAGAAACCGATCCTAAACGCAAATGGACCAGCGGAACACGGTAAACGTTTCGCGTACTCCAACGGAAAATACTCGGCACCTGTACAATGTTTGTTTACAGCCCGTAGGACGGAGGGTGTCTTGGCAAACTTGACACGACCCAACGCTGGTAGATTAATCCCCGGAGGTTTTGGGTGATCCTGTACGCGATATCCAGTATCTCGTGGTCAGGAAACGTCCAGCATTCCGTCGAATGGACCGCGTCGGATCGTTCCACGGGCGCAAGCCGTCGTTTATCAGATGCGGTCACCAGTTAATAGTTATTGTGTCGGCCGCGATGTAACGCGTCCGACTATGGCCGAATAGAGGGCCGCGATAACGCCGATAACGTCGGGCGTGTCGCTGATAATTCAATTAGCCCAATTTTCCGCGGACCAGCGCCGCACCGGGTCGGAATCGCGAAAACCTCGAGTCGCGAAATTCGTGTCCGTCGATTGCAAATTATCCGTTAACCCTTTGCACTCCGAATTTTATTTCAACTTCATTAGCAGCTGCTGCCAACGCTCTATTTATTTCGACATAAAATAATGTCGAGCGGGACTCGACAATGGAGCTCCTGAGAGAAAAACTAATGTCAGGAGCGCAAGGGGTTAAAAACAGAACAGTCTTGGTAAAATTCGATTGAACTCGTTAAACGACTCTCTTCTCCTCGGTGCGGGACGTGAAAAATTTTTCAATTAACTCGGCCGATTTTATGGAAATGGCCCGTCGAAACCCGCTGAACCGATTCCCGTTCCAGATCGAATCGAATCGAATCGAATCTAATCGGAGCCGCGTCGAATTAACGCTCCCGGGGTCGGATGTATAACAGAGGATATTCAATTAATCGGGGGAAAACGAGCGGTCGCGTGGCCGGGAACGCAATTGTCGTCGGACGTCTCCAGCTGATCGGTGCTCGCGCGAACCAGCCGCCGTTTCGCAACGATAAATCGCCGATGGCGACACCAGCCTGTTCGTTTCGGGCTCGATTATCGAATCGCGAGAGCCAGCCGCGGAAGGAATACGGAAACGAGTGTCGCGAGGCAACCCTCCGGCTCGACCGCGGCGCAATTTCAAACGTCGACGCGTCCATTATCCCCGAGATTAGAATTCCCGGGCGTCGCACGCTCCCGTTCTGGCGGCGAGCATGATTTTTTGCACCTTACCCGGCCGTGACACGCGTCATTAACCCGCACGCTCGGCTCATTTTAATTACCTGCGAGAACGCTCAATCTCCTCGGCGTCCCCGCGAACCTGACGCGCCCTTATTCACGGATTCGCCACCCCTCGACTGTCCGTGTAGGAATATTTTCATGGAAACTCCTACGTCTTAGGTGTGACGTATCGGTTGCAGTGATTTCGGCTAAATACTTTAACCCATTAACGGCCAAGAATTTGCTTTTAATTTTAGCAAACGATGGACAACACATCTAGTCAATCTTGGATGGCGCTCGAAGCAAACAAATGTAATCTTGTTATCCTGTACTCGAGCGAGTACAATGGGCGCTAATGGGTTAATAACGACTCTCGCTTCTAACACTCTACCGATTGACACTCTACCGAATGACTCTCTTCCGACTGACTGACTGACACATTAAATCATATTTACATCTTGCAATATCGTAATACCAACTTTCTTAGTTCTTTCTGATTTAGCTCTACAAGGGCTTTGGCTTTTATAATAGCCGCATTTCGCCCGCGTTCGACGTCTATATTCGTCATTGCTCGATTTCAATTCCGCGCCGTGCAGGATTTTTCAAATTACATTCCCCAGTTAACTGGTTAATCGTCTGAAATCATAGCACGCAGGTCGTTCCCTTTCCTCAGGCTCGTTCCCTTCGAGGGATGGGGAAGTTCCTCGGGTCACGAAACGATCGACGAGGACGATAACGATCGTCGTGAAGGTAACCAGCAACGCCGGGAGGATCTTCGTTTCGATAGATCTCGGGAGCGAGCCGCGAGTTAATTTTCGAGGGCTGTGTTTCGATCTGGGAATCGACGAGCGGAAGGGGCTCGGGGGAGGGGGTAAGTTTGCGCGATAACCCGGAAATTCGCTCGGAGGTTCGATGCGCGTACACTGACACGGAATAAGGTGGAAATTGCCTCGGAGAAAATCAAATATCCTCGGTATTACGAGGAGAGCACGACTTAACGAGAACCTACCCAGGCGCGCGCGCGCGCTTGTGTGTACGGTTATGGATTCGCGTGTGAGCGTACGAGAGAGGTCGAACGAAAGCGAAATATGGATGAGTCGCGCGTTCGGCACCCGGCCCGAAACGATTTATCGAGCCCCGATTCGGTTAATGGTCTTTAATTGACTCTGGTAATCGGGCTTTCGGCGTTCCCGACGAGAGCACACAGGCCTTGTCGAACTCGAACGACGCGATAACGATCTTTCGATTCGACGGAGCACGACGGGGCCTCTCGCTTTAATTTCCTCTCGAAAATCCGGAAACGGAGGCGACGCTGAAATATATATCTATATATCGGCCGCGGAAAAGCTTCCAGAAGGAAAATCTGGTTTACCCGAGCGTGTCTAGCAGAATTCCCGAAAGAATTATAGCTCTCGTCGTCCAGCCAGCGAACTCTCCTCTCCTCTCTCGTCTTCTCTGCTCCCGTTGCGTCTCGTCTGGTCGCGTCGCATAGCTTTTCAATTTCCGTCGGTAATTTGCATAACCGAGAGAGCTCGGTGGCGGCGTAGAAGCGATTTACTGTTCGCGGCGAACGCGACTCGCATAATTCCGCCGCACCGTGTCCCTCCCCCCGCGTCCGTGCAAGGGTGGCGAACGCGCCGAGCAGCTTCGTAAATTTCCTCCGGTCGACCGAAGGACAAGGGATCCGGCGGTCTGCGCTATGCGTCGCGTGCCCACCGCATACGGTTTCCCCATAGGGCGCAGACGTCGCGTCCCGGATATCCTGGATGTCTTCCACCCCGTAACGCGATTGCCACGGAGCGGGGAATGAACGTCCCCTAAACCCGGCGACACCGTTGCATCTTTTATCATTTGTTTTATTATTTGAGCGGCGACTATGCACACAGTGGTCCTGGTCGATGAATTAGGAGGGAAAAAGTTCGAAATTAAAGCCAAAGAAAAACACGTACAATCAGTGAATTTTTGATGTACTATACATAGACTTCGTTTATAGACTTCGTTATGGTCTCATTCAATTTAGAATGGAAGAATATATAAATAATGGTATCGTGCTGAACAGAAAAAATGATTTTAGTATATTTTCCTCCGAATTCGTCGATTGGGACCACTGCGCTGCGCCTCGAGAAACTGCTACTACTCGAAATATTTTTAAAATTATCGAACTCCAGAAATATT
This sequence comes from Halictus ligatus, assembly GCA_028454255.1. NCBI lineage: Eukaryota > Metazoa > Arthropoda > Insecta > Hymenoptera > Halictidae > Halictus > Halictus ligatus. The sequence goes on from CM052137.1 coordinate 1,359,726, forward strand.
CAAGGGGTTGATAATTTCCCAGAATCGAAAAGTGGCAAGCGCACAAAATCCGCAGTTCAATAATTTCGTGAAAGGATGCGAACGGTAATCACGGACAAAGGATTTCTTGGCCGAAGGCTTTCCACTTTGAACAATGATCGGGCAAGTTCGCCGAACGCAGCCAGGGGAGAAATCAGACGGCAAGCGATACCGCGAATACTCCCGGCATAGTAAATTCCAGCCGGTTCCGGATTGCCAATGGAATTTTCTATTCGACTTGCTGTCGGGAGAGCCGCGCTCGGGATCGAGCTTCCACGAAGTTGAACCGATCGAACGGCGCCGCTTTTGTCCCCGAAGAATGAAACGCATCGGGACAGAGGCGGCTCTGCCCGCGCGCGCAACAAACGTTTAACGCGGAACCGTTTATTATCTTTCGTTGCCGGGAGTAAAAGAAAAAAAAAATAGAATGTAGTTCGCCGCTCGTACATGCACCGTTGTTCGGTGCAACGAGACGAGGTTCACGGGCGTCGTTGCCGCGTCGTTATTCCTGTATCTTTGGTTGCAGCTACTCGTAAATCCCGACAACATTTTTATGGGATCGCGCGCGATAAAAAAAAACCGGCTCTCGCTTTTTAGGATATTATTCGGACGAAGTTCCCGCGATAGCTGCGCCCGAATTCCCGAAATTAAGTGAATCTCTCAGCGGCTGCCATCTTCTGACGTGACACTTGCTTCAGAATTCGAATTTTCGAATATTACAAAGTACTCCATAATCAGGTAGAAATTCGGAATTTGGGCTCCGTACAGACGTAGATTGGACATTTAGGAAACACAATTTGACCACTTCTAAATTGCTCATTGCAATATTGAAGCGGCAGTTTCATACCAATCTTCTAACGCATCATAATTCCGCGATTTGTCCGGTCGGCAAAATGCTCGACTCGTACCACTAGCGCTCGCTCGGACCGAGACAAGGCGACGGAATCTGTTCGTCGGGGGTAAGTTTTTTTAACGCTAGGTTTACGGGGCACTAAAAGTGACTATTTTGCACTACTCTATAAAAATAACAAGAACGTGCCACTCACATTTTTAGCAATATTTTTAAGATAATATATACCTAAAGAAATAAATTTGCTAAATCAGTTCTCATGTTTGCATCTTTGGTATTAGGTGTGTTCGGTATTAAGTAAAGGTTCACCCAATACAACAATAACAGTTCATCAATAAAACAACAAAAAACCCAACAACGTAACGAAGGACAAATAAAACAACGAAATAACGACGCGACAAAATGTCAAGGCTACGGAACGTGCTAATACCCGGACAGATGACTGCGAACAACTAACTCTTCATTCACTAACTCTTCATTCACTAACTCTTCTTCAGAATGCACGCTTTTATCTAACCCCCGTGCCTCCAGAAATTTCCTTGAAACAAGGAAACAAGTGGGGATGTCGCTTTCCAGTACGTGCCCCTCGGAAAAAGCGTGTCCTTGGACTGACCACTCGTCTCCTGGCGAAAGTCGAGGGTTGGCGGCCAAATGTGCACACCCCAGGTAGGAACAGACTTCCGGCGACTAAGCGTGCGCTCGTGAAAAGCTCGGGAAAAGCACATCCTTAGAATCTGAATAATTCTAAATTAAAAATACTAGAACCCGTCATCTTGACGGTCTCCCGTAAACCCGACTCGAGCCCCATAAAAATGCCGGGCGTTCGCCGTAATATAAACTCGCGGCGAAATTGCGCGAAAGCGTCGCGTCGCGCCGGAAAATACGTAAACGAAAGCTCGCGGCGCTGCCGAGTTATTAAGATACACCGTGGCCGCGCGGTAAATATAAATTTCGAACGTGAAACTTTTCCGTGCCGGCGACTCCGAATATCCGGTGTGCAATAACGCCAAAAGGGGCGCGGAAAACCGATTTTTCCCCTCGGCGGAGGGGGTGAATTTCCTTGAAGGAACGCGTCGAGCAAATTTTTGCCGTGTCTGAACGACCGACACGCGGCGGAACACAGGCGTTATTTGTTCGCGTTTCCGAGGAAACCTTCCGCGGCGTCACGGGTTCGCACGTGTAACCAAACGGAAAATATTTACTCGGAGAATTACCGAAACCGAACCTCCCCAGCCCGCAGCAACTTCTTCCGTTCGCTCCGCGAGAAACAACTCCCTTCCGCAGGGAATCGCGACGATTGCGGGTTGAAACGAGCGGCGGATTAAACGTGTGACAATTTTTACAATGTAAAAATCAGTTGAAAAATCAAGTTATACCCAAGTAGTTTTAAAATCAGTAATACCCTCTAGTGCAACACTTTAATCCACCGAATAATAACAGATCAACACATTTAGAACAGTATCATGTCTTTTCTATAATAATAAAATTACATATTTGCGTACCGGGTGTTCCCCAAATTATAAGAAGAAGTATCTATTCAGATGAAACGATTTGCAAAGTTACTTTTGGAATTATTATTCTGTACAATTTATCTGCCAGTCTATGAAATGATAATTCAATAATATTCGCGTAAAATTGAACAATGACATAAAGCAATATACTCGAGAGAACAGAGAAATAGTTCAGACTTTTTCCTTATCCTTGGGCTACCTGCGCCCTCACCTTCTTAAACAATGGCCACAGTGCCTACCGAAAGAAAAAAACGGTTGTAACACCATTACCGCGTGTTAGAATCGTGAATTAGGGGCGGAAGTAGATATAAGTATCGCCAAGCACTAACCAACAATTGATACCAACAATATCGTAACGCCAACGTCGTATCTGTAACACCGGGCAGTCGCTGTAACGTCTTGCAACGCCATTTGCGTCTTGCAACGCCATTTGCATTTTTCACCACCACGCAATAAACCTGTGAAGCGAACGACGCCTATATTCGTTTCAATTAATTCAGCTTTTCGTTAATTCAAAAACGCACACGAGCAGCGCGGAACGAACGTCGCGTCGTCGCTCGACGCGTACAATCTTTTCTGTACTTTCGCGTCAAGTATTCCCGCGCTCGAAGCGGACGGTTAGAGTCCATAAAGAATTAGACACCGGGTTGAAATTAGTTTTCCATTCTTGCGCAGACGTTGCGCAGCCTGGTTCGAGCGAAAGGGACGCGAGGAAGATTGCCGGCGCAGTGTCTCGGTGATCGTTGTTTGTAGGGAAAAAACGCGAGACGACGGTGTGCTCGTTTCGCGTGGCCCGTGGACGTTTGCGAGTCAACCACGATGCCCGGGAGCTTCTTATTACGCGCGGAACAATGCCTCTCGCGATCCAGCCTCGCCGGGAGACGCTCGAGACAGAAGCGACACGGCGACGCTTTGCAAAAGCCAACCTCTGTTTACGGCTCGTTTGAAACGCGAGCGACGTTTATCCCTGGGAAAAAATTAACCGGCGGTGAAAGAGGCGACACACGACCATGTATGTCGCCGGACGCGGCGTTATCGTTGCGGCCGTTCCTATAAAAATCGGACGACTCTGAACGCCTCGGGAAAACCTTTGTCGTCCGGACGGAGGGTAACGGGGGAAAACAAGAGTGTCCCAAAGAGAGAAGTTTTCGAGAACGTTAGGCGAGCGTGGACCGTTGTAATTCGAGGCACGAGCATCGTTACGCGATAGCCTTTATCCTCGAAAAGACGGCGTTGCCTCTTTAACGACGACGCTGTAAAAATCGATCTCGCCGTTGGCCCAGAAAAATATCGCCATGGGAAACTGTGCTGGCCTCGACGACGGAGCCGACGCTGTGCGAGCAACGATAAAGAAACCGGGAAAATCGCGTCGGACCCTATCGATTCGACTTGCTACTTTTCTCTTTTTATCAGCGACCCGGCAGCTTTACGGGTCGAGATTTCGGGCCGGTTCGAACCGATCGCGAGATTAATGCCGGCCATCGGGGCTGTCGAGAGTTACTTTAATCTCGAACGCGGCCGCCCGATCCTGAAATTGTTTCACCGTTACTCGCCCGTTTATTCCGACGATAAGTTTCGATAACCGCCGTCAGCTGCCGGATCATACAGTTTTTCCGGGAGGGGGGACGTTATTATAATAACGTGGACGCGGGAACCAACTTTCGACCAACGAGCAAAAACCAGTTCTCAGACCGGCAGCTCTCGAGATTGCATCCGCTGTTATTCGGACGCGATTCCATCCGTCACGGGGAACGAGAATCGCATCGATCGAACCTTTTCTTCGCCGCGTTTTTCACGAACAATGCCGCCATCGGGAAAAACTTCTGACCAGCTTCGGCCAGCTTCCCTCCCCTTGTTCCGATGAATTTTCGTTGCCTCCGCTTCCTTCTCCGGCGCCGGGAACTTTCGGAGGAAAGTTCCCCTTTACCTCCGGCCGAATTATGTCGATTACCGACGCGGCTCTCGAAGCCGGGACGCGCCCGTTATTAGGAAATCCGATCGTTTTCCATCTTCAGATAAGGTTCCCCCCCGAAACTCTCCAAGACAGGAAAATTCTTAGCGCGGAGAAACGCTTCCGGATCGAAATGAAAAAGAATTCTCGGGCTGCTCGAATAATTGTTTATAAACTCCTGAAAGACTAACGCGATAGTCTTAAATGCGATCGGTTAGCTCGTAAAATGTGCCGACATGTTTATCGGCGAACTTCGGAGACGCACGAAAAGATAGCGATGTAACTGCGCCGAAACTTGCCAATTTAATGAACGCCATTGTCCGCGACTTAAACGCTTCCGGAATTACCTGGCGGTGCTTAAATCCTCGTGACGAGTGCAGCTCCGTTATTCGACGTTAAATTAGAACGACCGGAGCAGGGAAAATGACTGGTTCCTAATTTTTTCTTTTACAGTTACTGACATTGTAAAAATCTTCATTGAAGAACAAATAAGAACATTGAAACGCATATTACAATAGAAGTTGTACGAAGTCTGAATGGGCACAGTCTTGTCACATCAGTCGCATTTATTGCTCGGTCGTTCTACTGTTAAATTAGAACGTTTCTATAACGTAACGAACGTCGAAACGTGTTTAAATAATTTTCGAAACGAGGCAAGCACCGTTAACGCGCCGACAGGCGATTCGTTTCCGACTTCTCGAATTTTTCGTGCTCTAACCGACGCAGCTACGCAAATATTTTCTGCACGGAAAGATGCTGTAGACTCTTCCGAGTACGACAATAATTTTTTGATAACATTATAGGCGGCTGAGCGCGTTCGAGCAGCGTCTATAGCGAGCGGAGCGCCGTTATCGATATATTTGCGCTCGATGCGTCGAAGCTCGACAGAAAAGATACGCTCTCCTAAGAAAGTTCTCTTGAAAAATTTCTCTTGACGAGAAAATCGTGGGCATCGTTCGGCGATCGGCTCCGTGTCTCGTTCCCCTTTTGACAAACCGCGCATAAGTAATCCTTCCGCCTCGTCACTTCTGCGGCGCTCGACTTTCATAACCTTCGATAAATTTGCGCATGGTTTTCGAGGGAGCACGCACTCACTGGGACAAGGACGCCCCGGTTTTCGAGAAGCCTTTCGGAAAGAGGGCCGCGCCACTCCGTTTCGTTCCCGTCGACGTGTTTCCATCCCTTTCTTTCGTTTCCCCCCTCCGTTCTGCCAATCGACGAATCGCCGCGGGCCGCGTCGAGGGCGCACTCGATAGACCGAATGTAGTACCCGGGAGAAATTATGCTTGTAGCACGCGTGCACGATCCGCCCGAGCACCGTGTAATCCAATCGCTTTTGTTCACGATTATTGCCCCCCGATGTTAATGTCGGCTGGCCCCGTAAATTCGCGTTCTAATTCAAGACCGAACCCAGAACTATTCATTTACCGGAAAGCTTACTTAACCCTGTATCGCTTAACCCTGAATAATTTAACCCTTCGCACTCGAAGCCGTTTTAGCTCCGAGATGAAACATTTCTTCCCACCTAGAATATTTCCCTTCTATGCGCTATTTACTCGTAGAGTTCGGAAATGTTCAGTAATTTATTGAACACAAACAAATTTAGTAATGTTAAAAATATTTACAAGATTCAATATTTTACAGTCGCCATTCGAATTCTATTACCGCGGGCAGAAATATGTTTAATCGCATTCGAATTCGTTCCAGTTGGAGTTAGTAACGATCGGTTTCACGATTCTCTGGATCCTGATCTTTTGGCTAGAAATTCAACTTGTTCAACGGAGCACTAAAACTGACTATTTTGCACTACTTTATAAAAATAACAAGGACGCGCCACTCACATTTTTAGCAATACTTTTAAGCTAATATCTACCTAAAGAAATAAATTTGCTAAATCAGTTCTCACGTATGCATCCTTAGAATCTCAATAATTCTAAATTAAAAATACTAGAACCCGTCATTTTGACCAAACTAGAAACCCCAAAAATTCCATAAAATCAAATCAAGTTGTTTAATGAAATATAAATCGAAAGAAATTAAATTTATGATACCGAGTAGTCCTCCAACTTTCTCGCACGTTACAGATCCTAATCGGTGCAATGAATATATCAACGTAAAAATGCATTTTAAAACCTGCACAAATAATTCCGTCAGCCGCATATAGATAACGTGGCATTCAACGTATTAAATTTTGAGGTGTTTCCTCGTCCCCAGTTTCCTAGAACAAAAGAAAATGAAACCGCACGCTGTCCCAGCGGCTAGACAAAAACTTCCGACGGTATCAAATGACGAAGTGCCGTCCCTGATTAACCGGACGCTGTATAGGAACTGATACAGCAACTTACCAGATAATGACGTTACTTAGAAACTTATTACCTAGCCTAATCTCCTCAATTTCCTTCCCAATCCTCCCTCCGCAAGGTTTCTTCCCATCTTCCAACGAAGGACGCTCGAGAGCCCAGGTATTCGGTTTCGTCCTCGCGGTTTCCATTCGCGGAGTGCAGGCCGCGCGGTTGCAGCGGCGACAATGCAGCGAGCACGTCTGGAACATGACGGCGGTCCGGTGCCCACAATTTCCTTCTAACGACTCTCGAATACTCCGCCGCGGACAAAAGCGTTCGGAAGGCTGCCGTTGGATTACTATGCAACTTGTGATCCCGTCTGATGCAATCCCGTCGCGTCGTCACGGTGCAGCGTTTCGCCTTGAACGGCCGCGCGGAGAAAGGATCGCGGCGCAACGCTAATCGCTCTTTCCTAACCGGTCATCGATTCGCCACAGTGCCATGATTCATCAATCACCTTTGGACGTTGATGACAGAAATTTCGGTGGAAATGAATTATGGCACTGTGGCGACCGTGGTGCGTGGAAACCTGGGAATTTTCGGACGCGGAAATTCCATCCTTCTCAAGCGCTTACGAAGCGAGTCACGAGTCCGCTTCGCGAGTATCACGGTTCAAGAGTATCCCGCGTAAGAACACGGCCGAGCCGAGCCGAGCCGAGCGACGACGTTGCAGCGGGAAAGTTAAACTCGAGGAATAGCTGAAACTTGGCTGAGAAGCGAGTTAACACGTTCCACGGATCTGCAGCGTACGTTGTTCGGGGCAACTTGTTCCCGGGGGAAAGGGGGGCCATGTTACAAACGTTCCCGTGCAGGAATACTTGGGGCAGAATTCGATGCTGGCCTGTCGCGAGGCAACGCGCGCACGGTGATCCATACCCGTGAAAATGAATTTTTCCCACCCTCGACCAGCCCCGACGCGCAATTGGTTTTAATTAAATGCGCCCTCCCACAAAAGCGAATCGATTACTCGCTTTGTCTTCAGGTTTCTTCAGGAAAAGTCTGAGCTTTTCTACTTCGTTTCCAGAAGCGTTTCCGATCCCTTCGCTGGCCGGAATCGAAGCTAGAAGAGGGTGAAGTTGAATAACTCGGTGAAAAAAAATCGCACGATAATGGATAAACGCTGATTTTATACGGGACAGTAACCACTATCGACTGGGGTAAATGTAATTCCTCTGAAAAATTTCGTTCGCTCCAGGCAACGTTGCAAAGTTGATCGAAGTTTTGAAAAATCCCCGTCGCGCTACGCACTTGGTCAAAACGTTTCAACTTTCCTGGAAAGCGACGCAGCTTTTATTTCGAAGAGGCATCTGAAAGTAGAGATTCCAAGCTTTAGAACCTCGTTGGAATGGTACCGATACGATCATTTTTGCCGGAGTTATGCCGATTTGAACCAAGTTGTCTTTTACCGAGGAGAACAATTTCGCCTGTCGAAGCGATTCCGAGTTAACTCGTTAAATGTCGTAGGATTCTCGAGGAATGGGGTGACTGATATCTTCGTAACGCTTTGCCAAATGCTAATATATTTAAAAGAATAACGGTATACAAACGCTGACGCAATTAACAGCCTCTCTCGCGAGACTGTCGCAACTCTACTCTACGCTCTTCCCGAGCACACACACATCCCCGCTTTATACTCTTTCAACCCCTTGCATTCATCTCGCTTGCACTCTGTCTCTCATCCACAACTTAATGTCATCCATAACTTAATGTCATCCATAACTTACTATCGCTCAGTTCTAAACACTTTTCGTTCGCACCTGCGCGCTCACTCGAGTTTTCCCAAACATACCGGCGCCGGTCAACATGATCCGGTCGCCCTCGCGCACGCGCGCACAATGAACCATTCATCATGCAATGTTCATTTAAAATTTGTTGGTTGTTAGGTGTAGAGGGCAGGTAGCGCTTCGAGAATCGAGGCTGTCGTTCGACTTCGACCTGAGAAGCACTTCCGTCGACGTCGAACGCGACGCGACGCAAATTACGGGGTGGGAAACGTAGGTGTGACACGATACACCGTCGGACCCGGCTTTTAAGGGGGCAAATTACTATCGTAAACCACGAGTCGAAAGTTCCTCGGAATTACCCCCGGCGGCGGCAGCTGTCCCGCGTACACGCTGCGCGCCGGCGAGTATAAATTATTCGTTCGGTCGAGTAGACGTTCCGCTAGCGTGACACGGATAGGCCGGTAAAAGAGGCGGCCACGTGGCTGGAAGAATGATCACCACCCCGCGATACCGGTCTCGCGATTCCAAGGTGGCGTCGCGACGCCGGGGTTTTTGTTTTATTGAAGCTCTTTAGACCCTTAAATGGGTCCATTTCACTTTGCAACGTGGTATTACAATTTAACAGGTTGGTATTACAAGATGTAATTATGATTTGAATAGATAATTTAGAATCTCTGAAATACAACTGATTAATCTTAGGTCCCGCTATGAACATGTCAATGTTTAGGGGTAATCGGTAGCCCATTTTACCTAAAGATTCCAAAAGTTCGAGCCTTTGGACGTCGTATTTTTCAAACCGCCATATGACGCGGTTTAAGGTTTCGTCACTTTGACCACAGCTACACATACCGTCGGAAATTATGCTTACGCGCGCCAACGAAGCGGCTAAATGATAGTGATCCGGCCGCATTGACCGTACTAATGAAACACCTCTCAAGTCTTTTATGGGAGAACCAGGTTAGGGAACTGACACGGAAAAAGTTTTGGAAATAATTCTTGCCCTTAAATAGCCCTTGTCTCCAGATTATTTCGATAGATTTCTTTTTGGCCTGTTCTTTATATGTTTCATATAAATCTGCGAACGAAACTTTCGGGAAATTGTGGGAGCTCGAGCATTGCCCTGAATACCAGAGTGCGATGGGGCCCAGAATAATTCGGACGTAGTTGCCATGTTCATTTCTAATAAAAAAGGTTATACATATGTCCTTTTTATTTCAAAAATGTGTGAGCGACGCCGGGTTATCGCACTCGTCTCCACCGAGACAATCCGGTTTTTCTGACCCTCGACGGCACACCGGCCGTCTTTACGAATTTATTACGGGCGAGCTAAACGACCCGGAGCGAAAAAACTTTCCGCAATCTACCCGGGCACGATTCCACGTCGCGGGCAAATTTTTGTAGCGTGCTGCTTTCGACGGAGCATGTTCTAACCGGCGTTGACCGCCCACCGCTACTGATCGGAAGATTGCGTCGATTGCACGAAACTAGTAGACGGGTTTCTTTCTTCGACGATTTCGTTAATCTGAACAGAACACGTTGACGTGCTTACACATACTGTAGGAATATTTGAGGGAACTCCTACGTTCTAGGTGTGACGTATCGGGCGAAATGATTGGACACCGATTTCGCTAAAATACTTTATTCGACAATTCAGTCAAATCAGTCGCTCGCGACTCTCGCTCTACTGACTCTCTTTTGACTGACTTTCTTACGACTGACTCTCTTACGACTGACTCTCTTCCGACTGACTCACACAACATCCTTCGCATTCGCCCCTTTAATCCAAGCCCCTCTTTCATTCTTCCTGTCTCTCGCACTCTCATTCTCTCTCTAGCAGTTTCTCACATCGATTCGGAAAACCCAAACAATCACGTGCACCCTTGGCGCCCCTAAACACTTCACTCTTGTCACCATGCAACCCAAACATTCTTCTTTCACACTTCGGCCCAAACAGACTCCCTTTCACGCAGGACCCAAACACGTTCTCGCCACAATCTCGCGTTCACAGTCATTCTAAACAATCACTCTAATACAGTGTCTCGTTCCTAACCCCACAATACTCTGATCCTTACGAGCTCTCGTCGAATTATTATAGGATCCTTAACTCGTGGGTCCTACGATCTGTAGATCTTAAGGAGTGCGTGTCTATGTATCGGTATGAATGAGTGTGTGTGCGTGTGTGTAGCGAGATCGTTTTGAAGTGCGTTGAGAGGTCGATCGAGGGAGTTCATGTCGTATAATTTTGTTCTCTTGATTTTCTGTATTCTACATCATTAAATTGCTTTCACTTTCGTCTTTGAAAGAAAACTCCCTATGCACCAGAGATCCCTACATTATTCCCGAGACTCGCGAGCTCCTTGGAAGCGTTATCGATAGGGGGTTCGAGAGCGCACACACGCGGGCTGTTAGCGAGTATTTTCTCGTCGGGGAACATGTTTATTTAACCAGGGTGTTCGACGGCTGAACGTCTCGGAGCGATCTCGTGTTTTCGCGACGTGTTCCCGTCGATCCTGTGTATATTCTAGCCGTTTTCGCGGGACTTCCGGTTCCGTGGCGTGCGAGAGAGTTCCCGAAGGGCGCGCGGCACGCGTCGAAGAGGGGGTGTATCGATCATCTCGAGGAGCAGCCGCCGACACGTCGAAAAGCTGATAACCGAACTCGAGACATCTTGACCCGCGAAAAATCTATACGGCGAGGCTCTGCTCGAACTGGAAGCGGCGCGGAACGCGGAATCAAAGGTCGCCGGCAAATTGTTAACACTAGATTTACGGAGCATTAAAAGTGAGTATTTCACATTACTTTATAAAAATAAGAGGAATAACGCGTCGATCCAAGTTTCCAGCCATGTTTCAACTAATATATACCTAAGGAAACAAGTTTGCCGAGTAATTCCGCGTAGATGGATCTCCGCCAAATCTCAAGGATCGTAAATTAAAAATATTAGAACCCGTCATTCTGCCGGGTCCCGTAAACCCAGTGTTAATAAAACAGCTCGGCGGAGCTTAAAACGGCTTTCGAACACGTAACCGGTGTTAGAGGATCTAGTTAAAGGTCGTTTAAGTTTTTAATAGCGCCGTTTCGAGCGCAACGGCAACGGGGCGTGCAGCCTCGGGAGAAAGTAGTTTACGCGGCACGTAAATCATATCGTAACGCGACCTAAACAACTTTGTACGCGTCGAGGAAACGCTAGAAACGAAAGCCGTTTTCCACATTTACGAGAAACGAAACAAAACGAACCCGCGTGCCGCTCGACGACGCCTCTGGTGCCACTTAACGACCGCGATTAGGATTCGGGGACGTCCCGGCGAACGACGCTGTGACGGATTGGAAGATCGATTCGCTTTTTTCCGCCTCGTTAACGCCCGTTGCCCTAAAAATCACGTCTCCGAGACGTCATATCGTTTCCGCGGCGATCGATCGCGTCGCTCTCTTTCCGACACTTTCTTTCCCGCTTATAATAGCACGCCTCTGCGTTATTCGTACGAGTTTCCTGCTTCGGAACCTGCTATTTTTGTAAGTATCCCCGCGGTGGGAAAGTTCGTTCTGCTCGGATAAAAATGGAAAAGTGATAAACGAGTGGAACGAGTGGAACGAGTCGGTCAGAAAGCGGACTTTATGCGAAAGAAGTTAATGGGTCAAATGCGGCAGTGCAAAGACGTCGGAATTAATTCGACACAGTATAATCCTGTCGAAACTCTTGTCGAACCTTTTAACTCTTAAATTGGGACCTTAGAGCTTTCCTCTTTGACAAGGTAGGATTAAATTTTTATCGGTTACAAACGAAAATAAATTATTTGAACTAATATGCAGTTCCAACTTCTGCTCTAGAATATGAATATAATGAGCATGCAATAGAATGCAGAAAATATGAGAATGAAAGGAAAAATGCTAAGTTGCCTAGATCCATACCTATTCCTTTAAGTTCTAAGGAGTATATCTCGCCGGTCTTGCCAAGGATATCAAGAACACAAATATGTATAATATATTCTAAGAAAATGTACAGTGTTGCTAATGACCTTCGACGTTGAAGCAACATTAAACAAATAAATAAAATAACTGGGACGTAACACCAGATAAAAATTCTGCCAAACAGATGCACACGCTTTCGATGTTCGGTGGGTTAAGCAACCTGTCACCTGGTTAATCAGAAAATTAGGTGAGATAATCGTTGACACGCCACGAAATACGTTCTCCGTCGCAGTTTTTGTGGGGAGCCGAGTTTCCACGACGGGAATACCACGAAAAATCTTGCAAATACGAATCGTTATTTATAGGCGGGCAGATCTCGGATAGAGTCGGCTCGCTTCGGAGTATCTAGACCGGAAACTGTTCGCGATTCTGTGCGCGGTGGCGTGGACAGGCCGCGCGGAGGATTCTTTTGCCGGAAAGGCTGGATTCCGCGGGGTGAAATACGGTCGCGTGCACCTACGCACCCTGAGGAACGACCGGAAGAACCCGGTGTGGGAAAGATGCGACGCGCAATCTCATGGCGAAAATATTGCGGAATTTTTCTCGTTTTTTCTTTCGCGGCACCGTACAACGGGAAATCTGATTACCGTGCGCGGGACGTAACGATCCGGTATCAAGCTTGTTCTACAAAATTCACTGCCGGAGATACCAGACAATTTATCGCCGTTACATTGTCGTCTCATTCCCCTTACTTTTCGGGACGCGCCGGTCGCGACCATTTAGCCCGACTGTACCAAGATATACAGTTCGGTTGCCCTAACATTTTCGACTGAAGTATGTGCAGCCTCGCCTGATAAGTATACAGAGTTCCATTCCGAAGAACATTATGCCGCGTACCCTTCGGGGACGACATCGGTGTACCACAGACTCTGACGAACATTTAACCCTTTCGCTATTCTAACTCGAAACATTTCTTCCAACCTAGAATATTTCCCTTCTATATATTTTTCTTTCGTGTCGTACACACGAAAATGGTACAACGGTACTCGCGCAACACTGAATCGTTCAGCAATTTATTAAATACTAACGAATATAACACTAGAACGACCGGAGCAGTCGAAATGACTGGTTCCTGATTTTTTCGTTCGCAATTACTGAAACTGTAAAAATGTTTCTCTCTCCGCAGGTTGATCCGATGGCGATCGTGCCGACGATTACGCTCCGTGGATCGTCGAGTGATCCGAACAACAAATTGCAAATCGTTTTGCCCCGCAGCACTTCAGAAATTCGGCTCTGTGGGCAGCTTTTTGAGAATCTTTTTTTTTGGGCTCAACGAGGACAGATATGTGAAAATTTTTATTACGTGAAATTAGTCTTCGGATCCTCCGAACGACGTGGCAATTTTTATTGAAAGATTGTAAACTTCGGAAATGAGAGTTTCTGAGAAATTAAAAATTTTCCGTATCTTTTACCAGATACAGGAACCAAATTCGTTTCTTCCTTAAATTATTTTAATACGTTACAACGAAATTGTAAAAATGTTTTTATCGGAAATTTTTGTAATGAACCTCTTCATTGAAGCTGATATTACAATAAAAGTTGTACGAAGTCTGAACGGGCACAGTCTTGTCACTGCTACAAAGCAATATACGTCAGTCGCATTTATCGCTCGGTCGTTCTACTGTTAATCATTTTTAGTGGCGCCTTACAGTATCCATTCGAGTGCTAACGGTTAATTGATAATATCAAATTATTATTAGACCCGATACACTTTCATACTTCGAGTTACCGAAAGCCTGAAAGAGAATAAAGCATCAAAGCGTCATCCCTATCGTCATGCTACAGGAAGAAATCGACGATCGGTCGAGTAATAAAGCGCTTAAGATTAATTGTCTTTAATAATGTTCATTGTAAAGAGCGAATCACCGATCCGGCGCTTTAATTGTCCCATCGAGCGATCCTGTGACCGTACAAAGTCACGTACACGGGTCTGGCGGAGCCCATTTTCCGGACACGGTGCATTGAAAATCGATATTTTTGAACCGGTTCCGCTAGTTGCCAAAGGGCGCGGGAGCCGAGTATCCGCGGGCATCACGAAATCGCAGGATTTGCATTTCGCTCGCGTGCTGCCGGCATAATCTACGGTTGGATCGTTTGATCGAATTGCGTGTAGCAGTTTTTCGGGAACGATGTCGCGCCAGAAGCTGCACAGTCGTTCGCGGGAAGCTTCACCGGGTGGAAAAACGTCTCCGAAGATGGTGACGTCCTCGTAAAAGAGACGGAAGGAACGTGCTCGCGAGAAAGTCCTCGGAAAGTCGAGGACTGTGTGTAAACCGCGCTCATAGAAAATCAACCGATCGAAATGGACGAGATAGCGTATCGTTGCTCTGTAGGGGAGCGTATTCCGCAAGCTCGCGATTTCCCGTTAAGCTCGTCGTCGCTTGCGGCGTCGGTGAGAGAGAGAGTGAGAGAGTGAGAGGGTGGAGAGCGTCGCTCGAACCGAGCCGCGTTTTATCGCGATTTCCATAAATTCTCGACGAGCTTTTTCGATCCTCGAACGGATCGCGCACCTGTCGCGCGTCGACCGGCCGATGCTCGATTTGCTATGCGCCGACCGTTTACCTTTCGTTTCTATTTTTCCCGCTGGTATTTTTACGCCCTTCGCCGATCGATTGCACACCGCCGGCCCTCGAAAACCGCCTGTCGATATGTTTCTTTCGTTTTGACGCTCGTTTCGTCCCGAATATTTGACCCGCAATTTCGGGGGCTGCAGAAACTCACGTGCAGCGGCTACGGAGTTCGCTTCACCGTCAATAATTAGCGTTTATCGCTACAATTGAGTGAATGTTTGAAATAGCGAAAAAATTAAGAAGATTCTGAGCATATGTTACCTGCAGTCTTATTAACCTTGTGCGCTCGAAGCTGTTTTAACCTCGAAACCAAGGTATTCCTTTTCTGCATATGACGTTTAACACTAGAACTACCGAACCAGTCAAAATGACTGACGGATGACCGATTACTGAAACTATGAAAACGTTTTCACGGGAATTTTTTGACATATCTCTTCTCTGGAGTACATGTTACCGTAAAAATCGTACGAAACTTGAGCAAATTCAATCTTGCTGTTATTATAAAGGGATAAGTCGAAGTCTAGTATAATTACGTGAACATCGTTTCGAAGAATAGCCTGGCAATTTTCAAGTGACGCCATTCGAGTGCTAAGATTAACAAGGAGAAGCGGAGAACTTTTCACTCGAGTTCTATATCATGCAATCGATTCAGAATATTTTTCTTAAAGAACGATACGAAAATCTTTTGGTGGAAGAAGACAGCCGATTCGTGAAATGTCGAAGTTGGTGCAAGGGTGAACTGTACGATCGTAAAGATCATTTTTACGAAGCAACACGTCCGCTTTTATTGGCCAGCAGGTGAACCACTTCCTGACCACGGACGAGTTATCTCGCGACGAAATACCGTGCGTACAATAACCAAAGACGAGTCATCTCGCGACCAACCTGTAAACGATACTTGTTCGCGAGACAACTGGTCTGTGGCACAGCGTGAGCGAAATTGCGTCGCGAGATGACTCGTCCGTGGTCGCGAGGTGGTTAAATACGGAATGGCGGACGTGACAAGCGTAAATTCTTTTTTGCGCGTTGGAAATAGTGAATAGCTATCGCGACAGAGGACGGGACAAAGCGGGAGGGTTGTACGGTGGGGAGAATCGGGCGAAGCTGTCGGTACTCACAATAGGTTTTGCTCACGAGTCGATTGATGGTGTCCTGCTTCAGCTTGCTGTTCTTCTTGCCCATGTTTCTCGATAGGGGTTCCCTGTGGACGGTGCTCGAACGGTGCGCGTCCCTCTCCTCCCGGATCGACGGTTCTCAGCTGTTCTCGGCACGGGAAACGGTCTCACCGCTCGGCCCGCATTTTCCGCTTCGTTCAAAGATTCTCGGAATTCAAGCGGGCTCGGAGCTTTCTCGAAAAACCGCTCTCGCGAACCTCGAAGAACCTCGGAATCCTTTCGACCGACTCTCCGCGGGATGGCCGGGGTGGCTTCGAGCGAAGAAGGTGCTCCTCTTCGTCCCCTAATCAATCGAACAAGCCGAGAGCTTCGGGGCGCGTCAGTCCGTCCTCGATGGCCGTCTGGAAAATTTCGAAGGCCGTCGGCTGAGTGCGGTTTCCGATCTCGGGCTCGTATATCGTTCTCCTTCGAGCCCGGGGAACCGCGAGGGATTGGCCCCGCGAATTTTCATTGCCCGCTCCGGATTTCCCGGGGCCAGGAGAGGTTTTCCCTCTCGTGGCACGAAATCCGCACGGAATTTCGGGGAGCCCCGTATTTCCCGCACGAACCGGAGCTATTCTAAGCCTCGCGAAAGGTCGACTGGCCGGACCGACTGGCGACTGATAGCCCCGAGAAACCTACCCGTCGCCGAGGACTCGAAATGTCACCGGATTTATTAAACGAATCACCGCCGCCGCGGGCCGGCCGCTGCTCGCACAAAAACCCGGAGCCCCGTCCCCTTTCAAGACGCGCCGCATTTATTCACCGGCCCGAGGAAAAGTTTCGCCTCGACGCCCCGGTATTACAGGACACTGCTCGTTAATTATGCAACGCGAACCGTTGGGGGAGCTCTCTCGGCACCGGACGCGTCAGGTGTTTCTCAAATATACATGCGAACCTGCAGGTGTTTTTCATACGGGTCGCTTCGCGTTAATCCCTTGTCCTATCATTTATTTCGCAGACGGAGTTCTTCGTCGCTGGGACGGAACAGAAGGAGGAAACAGAAACGTTCCGTTCTCGCGGAGTGATTGAACGTTCCAACAATGGCTGAACACGAGCATTGCGTGACACGGTGAAGTTCCGGAATTAATTTAACAATTAAAAAATGCATCTCGAAACTTCTTTAGCTCTACCAGCGTTCCATTCGTTTCGCGTTCTTTATTTTTCGAGACCCGTCGCGTCGGTTTGATTGGACGTTTCCACCATTAACCCTTTGCGCTAGCCGCTATTTTCATTCTAAAACCAATATATCTATTTTGACTAATATATTTTGATATAGTTTGAATATTTTCATTTTATTCGTACGCAATCGATCCGATTTCCACAGATTCCCAACAAGTATTTTGTAATATTTTTGGTAATTTCTTGGAAATAAGTCTTTTAATTGTTCTTTTAGAACAACAATTTCTTCGTTTAGGTCACGGCTTACATCCGAAAGCCTCAACAGACAAAACTGTATAGAGATACAGTTCAGAGGAATGTCACAACAATTTTTAGCGGTGCTTCAGAGTGACCACTCGAGTGCTAAGGGTTAATTTCTCGGCGTGCTTTCGGGCGAAAATTTTTGCGATTCGATTGTTTGATAAATGGTCGCCCGGCGTCGTTTGGACTCCCGGCGAACGGGATCGCGGAAGTAAAGGAAGTAAATTGGCATAAGACGCGCGTACGCGAGAGCATGTTCGAGAGCGGACGTGCGCGGATGGATTATCGTCGGGCGGTGGCGTGTGTGCGAGTAGAGAGTAAATCCCGCGAACGTCGGACGGTGAAAAACGGGCGCGGAAGGGCTGAAGGACGGCGTAGAAGGTGGTTTGTCGTTGATAAATGGACCGAAGGAGAGCGGGAACTCCGGATCACGGGCGAAAGAATTAAAGCGACGGGCCGATTGTTCCGAAGTTGAACGTGATCGACGATTAAACTCCGGGGGGGGATGATGGTTGAAAGACGCTTTTACACGGCCTCGCGGGAATGAAGAAAAAAAGAAAGAAAGAAAGGAAAAACGAGAGGAAAGAAGCTTCGAGGAACGCGCAATTCTGTAAACTTTACTCGGGGAAAAAACTCTTCGGACTTTTCTCCCCCGAAGAGGGCGGAAAGAGAAGAATCAGGGTGGAGGAAAGAGCGAATTGTTTCTCTCGTTGAACGTCCGAGCGACTCTCGGTTGTACACGGGCCTAGAGGATCCCGATAGTTCCACGGTCCTAACGCCGGTTCATCGCTATTACGTTAATCTGCCTGGGAATAATTGCTTCGTTACTCGTTGCATTATTCAGCAGCGTTTCGCCGTCGGATAACGAGATATGAAACCGCGCGAAGGCAATCCATTTACCATTTACATAGCCGGGTTTGCGTTTCTCTTTTGAAGGCCGAACGCGGCGCCGCCGATATCCCCACCGTCCGGCAATTTCTTATCCGCGAAAACTACCATTTTGTCGTGTTCCGTCGCGAGAACCGCAGGACTCGTCACCGCGTTACGTCGGTCTGTAATTAATGCGAATTTCCCTCCCTCGGTGCTCGTGCCCGAAAGGGGACGGTTCTGCGCTCGAGCGATTCCTCAAACATCCCTCGTTAGTTTTTCAAAATTGCACCCCCCTGGGAAGTTGACAACGCTGCGTCATTCTGCGACTAACTCGAATTTCCCTTCGTCTGTCCTCCGCGCGGCACTCGCGGACGAACTGAGAAATTGATCACTCTGGAAACTGGGAAGAGGATGCGTCTAGGAGAGGACGATACCAACGAGGAGACTAATGAAAGGAAATTGACGTTAAACACAGGGGGATGTCACGGAGGGAATTTCTGCGCGCACGTACCGGGACGCTAGGCAATTACAGAAGAAGGAGACACAGGAAAGCGGGAGGAGACAAACGATTTCGGCGACGGGAAATGTTGGTCCCAGTTTTCTCAAAAATCTCTCAGTTTTTTAACACGGTGCGAAGGATGTTTGGTGAAGTCGTTTCGTCCAACTTAGGGAGAGAGAGAGAGAGACAGGAAAGTGGTTTAAACAAACGATTTCGGCTACAGGAAATATTGGTCCCAGTTTTCTCAAAAATCTCTCAGTTTTTTAGGACAGTAAGAGGGATGTTTATTGAAGTTGTTTCGTCCAATTTTGGGAGTGAGAGAGAGAGGCAGGAAAGTGGGAGGAAACAAACAATTTCGGCGACAGGAAATATTGGTCCCAGTTTTCTCAAAAATCTCCGACCTTTTTAAGACGGTGCGAAGGATATTTGGTGTAGTCGTTTCGTCCAATTTTGGGAGAGAGAGAGAGAGGGGGGGAGAGAGAGATGAGAGAGAGAACAATATGAACGACTGAAACGATACCGCACAGTGATCAACTCCCGTTCAGCCGGAAGTTTGCGTGGGAGCGCGTCGATACGGAATCGTCCTCCCGTGTTCGCCGGGGGAAGTCGCGGTTTCGTCGTATTCGAGCGATTAGGCGTCGGGTGACTGGGTGACCCGATTCGATCGCGAAGCGGGTCGCGGCGGGTCGCTCGTGTCGGACACGCTCGTCCTCTGTTACCCGTTGCCGCGCTTCCTGGCCCAGGTACAACCCTGCACGCCCGAAAGGGCGTGGGTGGAAGTTGACCAGCGAAGTGGCCTCCGCGTGTCCTTGAACCCCGACGCCCTTTTCCAGACCCTCGAAGCCTCTCACCAGTCACTCTTTCTCCGCTCAGGCTCCCGGGGAACTCGAGGGTCTCCCCAGCGACACCGATTGGCGAAGACTAAATTGTTTTCCGGACTTCCTCACCGGTCACAGAAACTTCTGCGAGCAAGAATGAGAAGAAGAACTTCCGTGAGAATAGAACGTTATGTTCTGACATCTTTTGTAGCTAAGAAGAAATTGATTGTCCAGGAAACGATTTTTGCTCGACAACTTTTTTGTCTCCCGTTCACTTACAATTACTTTTGCTCGAACGATAGTCGTTCCGACTGGAAATCTCTTCTAATTTTTCTGTGCCAAACAGTTTCTATAGATCTGTCCTACAAAGGCGAAATTTTTTAAAATTTTTGCCACTAGAATGACTATTCTGATTGGGGAAGACTAAATTGTTTTCCGGACTTCATCAAGGATCCAAGAAACTTTTGCGAGCAAGAATAAGAAGAAGAACTTCCGTGAGAATAGAATGTTAGGTTCTAACATCATTTATAGCTAAGAAGAAATCGATTGTCCAGGAAACGATTCTTGCTCGACAACTTTTTTGTCTCCCGTTCTCTTACAATTATTTTTCTTCGAACGATAGTCGTTCCGACTGGGAATCTCTTCTAATTTCAAATAATTTCTGTTCCGAACAGTTTCGATAGAATGGCTACTCTGAGGCGACGCAAAAACTGACCTAATCATGTTCGCATTTTACGAATTATAAAATTGGGTCGATGACGTACGAAATGAAAATATTCTAGGGCGAAAGAAATCGTTTCACTTAAAACAGCTCCGAGCGCGAAGAGTTGGTCGAAGGCTGCGAACCGGAAGTCCGGCGGTATGAAGTAAATGGCGGCCGGGAAATCGAGTGAAATTTCGCGACTCGATTAACGGGGATTATTCGACGGTCCGCCGGCGAGTTTACTTTGCCGAATGAAATTTTCCGATGACTGTAATTGCTGGTCCGAGTAACAGTGGATTTCCGGTGTCGCTCGACGCGTCCGAGTTCCGCATCGAAATTTCGCTCCGGGAAAAAAACAAACAACCCCGCGTCGCGACGGGAACTTCGTAAAAATACGGCCGCGTTTCTGCTCTCGGATCCGTATAAATCCCCGTCTATCGATCGTCGGGTTTCCGGTACGTGCAGTCCATTCATAAGGCGTTCGAGATATCGACGCGGCTCGATCCGACGCAACGCTCGAGACTAGGCTGTACTCCCCTCGTAAAATAGCAAACGGGGGAAATCATCCTAGTCCATCGGTCGATCTACAGTCCGCACTGGTTCTACAGTATAGTTCTCGCGACCTTTCGTCCGAACCTAACCGCAGCGAAAAAACACATAGTACGTGGCTCGAGTGAAATCAAACGATGCACGTCGCTTCCACGCGCTGTCCCGTCCCGGCAAAAAAAAAAGACTCGAAAATGAATTTACGTTAACCCATTTGCATGATTGGAGTATGTACAGGGTGTCCCACATAAATGGGAACACCTAAACATCTTTCGTATTTACAGTCCTTTCAGAAAAATTCAGTTTTTCATTGTCTAACGTGTTACCAGAGGAAACCAATTTTTAGTTCGCTCCGGTTTGTTGCAATACCGACAGAGAATTTTGATTTTCCATAGAAATGTGATAAGAAAAATGCTTAGAGAAGAAACGAATTGTACTCCGCATCGACCGCAATCCTCGGGCGTCGTAAAATGTTTGTAGCACGGAAATGGTTGATTGTTTTCCGGCGCGTTCAACTCCGGTCGTTCGCTCAACAAGACACGAGTCAGAAGTAATCGCAAATCAGCGAGAGCAAACGTAATTTCGCTCAGCTATGCGAATTGCAGAGCGCGCACCGGACGAAAACGCGATTCCGGCGAAATTAACCGCACTCGCCGTGAAACGTTGAGTCAGATCCTCGATGATGATTAGAAACAGAGTCCATTAAATATGCGCATATGTTGTGCACCGCGTTCGACGTGAAACTCGATTTTCCTGGCGCGAGTATGGCCGTATCGATAGCTCACGGAAAATCTCGACGGACCGATAGCATTAGATCGTATTCTCGCGTTCGAAGACAACTTTCGTCTCACGGAGCTTACTATAACGGGGACATTACTAGCTTTATGCTCGGTGGACTCGTTAGCTCAGAAGAGTCGAAGGCGAACGAGGAAACTCGTTGGACAACTTAATACCTCCTACCGAAATCCCATCAAAAATTCTATTCAACTCCGGTTCATTGGAAAATCTTGAATTTGCATAAACGTCCGCAGTCTGGTTGCGAATATTTAGCCGGTGCGGCGAACGCGAGCACACGATCGACGCTTTTTCTTCTTTCGCGAAACTAACGGCGACGAAGGAATTCCAATTATCGAGGAAAGAAACTGCGTGCAGAAGATGGGGGTACGAATGATGCTCGACTCGTTGCCGCACGATTTTCTTCACGGCTATTAAGAAGATTGCAATTTCTTCGTGTTCAACAATCCCTCGGAACAAAAAGAGATTCGTTCGTGCGTTCCGGTTGAACCCATAAATATCGAGAAGAACAGAAACCGTGGATTTTATTCGCGATCGAAATTGTCAGCGTTAATTGCGAAATACGTGGCAGCTGCGGAGTTGAGAATAATACAGCATTGTTTGTAACTGCTTTTACACATTTTACCTTTCCGATGTATTTTGCGGCATGGACATATTTCTGGTCCCA
>CM052137.1:1382234-1393952 GCA_028454255.1 Halictus ligatus
ACTTTCCTGCCCGGAATTTTGACGCGCCGCACGCGAAACGAATTCGACTGGCCGACGAGGATCAAAGATTTATCAGACGGCCCGGGACCCGCTGGGCGTCAAACAATTTATCCGCGGCACGGCCGAGCAACAGCGGCGAAAGGATAGCCGCGCGTTTAAAATTAATTAGCGCTCGAAAAGCAGCGGTGCGTGGGTCGTTACGTGACTGGCCCGACGCGACGCGACGCGAGGAGTTTTATAAAAGCTGGCTCGCGGCTCGCGCGCCGCCCACAGTGGCCGATTTTCATTCTTTTTCCCGGTCGAAAATCAATAACGCTGAAAATCTTACGAACAAGCTGCATTTATCACTAGATGATAAAGACATCAGGACGACTGCAACGAAACTTGTTATCACAGACTTAAATTACGGAAATAAATCCTCTGTTCCGGAATATCTTCGAGCATCGCGTTTTGCAGTCTTTGTGCCTCGAGTGCTTCCGCAGAGAAATATGACACGATCAATGATCTTCTTTCGGATAAAATTGTACGCAAAGAAAGTAGAGGACGCAAACCAAATTACTCCAAAAAAAGTTTAATTCAACGGCTGTCTCTGTGTTTCCTCCATTTCTGTCCCAGTTTTTCGAAGGATCGTCCAACGCGCGCAAAAACGCGTTCGCGTGACGAAGGAATTAATTCGTGCGTGTCCTCGACGTTCTCACGGGCCCGTCGGGAATACCCTTTCGGCGTCACGATTAATGCATATTACGAGGCCTCGTCCACCGTATATTTGGCAACGATCGTTCTTGACGGACAACAGGCTCCCTTCTTTCACGAACCGGAAGCAAACAGCCGCTCCCCCGTAACGCGTAACGAGGCTCGTGTAAAATGGATAACCGTACTCGACCCAGCGAGACGAGTCGGATAAACAAAACAGCCCAGCGTACAACCCCTGACAACTACCTGAGAAACGTAACTCGAGCTCTGTCACACTCGAACGGCCACCACGTGTAATCGCTTTCGTTTACTCAACTCGAAGTAAGAGAGATAAGCGAGCAGAAATATAAATGTAATACAAGGTAGCGTAAACCAAAGATAACAGAGTAGGAAATGGTGCAATAATCGGAATAAGAATACGAATAGGCAGAAGTGGAGAGAGAGAGGGAGAGAGAATGCGTGGATAAGATAGTTATTTTGTGGTAATTATAGGTTAGTGTAAACCGAGTCTAATTTTTGGCCGTAAGGCTGAATAAAGCAATACGGCAATATGGTTTGGAAAATTTGAAGCAGGTGATTTCGACCTTAGCGACAAGTCCAGGACGTTCAGGACGGCCATCTTTGATCGATAACGATATTATCAAGACTATGATACAGCAAGATCCCTTTTCGATAACATCGGAGACTGCAGAGAAGCTGAGTTCAACTCGACAAACCATTTCCGACGATATTCGGAATATATAAAAATTGTGTTATTTTCTTTCAATTCAAAAACGGACAGAACTTTCCGGTAGACCTAATACAAATTCTCGAGACAGGAGGAGAGCGCGTCTAAGAGGGGGATTAGAACAGAATCCGAATGAAACGGCCAAAACTTTTCGTCCCCGTTAGCCTTGGGAACTGCCATTCCCTGTCCTGGAATCGGTGGGACGTGTGCTGGGACAAACGCGCGCCGGTAAAGCGACGATCTTGCGAGCGGATGGAAATGGAAAGCGTAACGAAGCAGACGTCGACGTAAAAACAACAAGTCGGAAGCGGGGGAGATCGTCGCGAGACAAACGATCCTAGACACAGAGAGGGAGAGAGAGAGAGAGCTAGGGGGAGAGAGGAAGAGGTCACCCGCCGCGACTTTTTGCTCTCCCGATCGAGAAACATTGCGTGCAGCGATGGCCGCGCAGCGTCGGAAATATCTACTCAAATCACGTATTCTTCTCGCGCGTAACATTTTCCGCTCCCCCGGGCTAGCTGGTCCGCAAACATCGGAATAAATCTGCCGCGAGACATCCGGACGGAGTCTGCGAGAGTCGGAGGAACGAGATCTCGGCGAAGAATCGTCGGAAAGGGCGAAGGGAGAGGTTTCGAATCCGTTGTCACCGAGGTGCCTTAAGATCGAGGCCACTGAATCCGCTTCGTTAGCAGTCGAGGGAAACGCGTCGGCAGGACGACGAGCAGCGGAGTCGCGACACCCTTCCGTCTCGACGTCATGCAAATTTCGCGGAACGGCCTAAACGAACGACCCTCGGAGCCGCTTATGGCAGCCCGGCTCTTTCCCCGACGACCTCAGCCGCGCGTGCCTGTCCAAATTCTACCTCGACGTTTCAATTACATTCGCGTTCCTGTACAGTTTAGCGAACCTGAAGGGAGACTTCGAGGAAACGGGGAACAGCCGGGATAAGGCGAGTTTATTAAACGGTGTCCTTGAACTTGCGAGAGCTGCAATCTCCGAACCAGTTTTCCCCACGGCAAGCCTGGGTGGATCGTCCGAATGGGATCCAGAGAGATCCTTGAAGAAGACTCCACGATTCTTGAAGAAAAACCACAGAGGTAATCCGAGGCTTCGAGGAGTTTCGCCGCCCGAGGTGATACCATTAACACTAGATTTACGGGACCCGTCAAAATGGCGGATTCTGATATCTTCAAATTGCGAATATTGAGATTGTAAAAATGCATCCGTGAGCAATCACTTAACAAATTGATTTTGAGCCTCGTAGGAGAGTAACAATATAGCACAACGCTGTAAACTCAGAGCGAGTGAACCTAAGTTCCCGGTCGAACACGTTGTGAAGATTCAGTCAAAACCTCACCTAACCGTACTCTTAAAAGTCATTTTTATTGCTCCGTAAAACCCAGTGTTAAGCGTCGTCGCATCTTTTAGACTTTTCGCGTGCCTTCCGCGCCGTGACAACCCTGCGGAATTTGTGCTGTAGTCTTCCTCCGGGAGAAAACTTGACGCGTTTACTTAGGGGACCTGTCGTCGAAATGATTATGATCCATAATTGAACGCGACGTTTCGGGGAAGGTGTCCTCGTCGGTCGATCGACGACCGTCGATGCTCGAGGATCGTTCGTTCTCGTTTGCGGAAGGTAAACCTGCCTGCGTACCGGGCTATCGAACTGGCGCGGCGCGCGTTTAATCGAATCCCAGACGGCGACAACGAGCGGTGTACTAAAAATTTACAGAGCCCGCTACCTCCGATAAATATTCATGAAGAGCCGTGAAAGCTTTCCGCGTTATTTTCTTCTAAGACTGCAATTACGCGTTCGATTACTTTCCGCAGACGCCGCGCCGCACCGGCCGATATTTTTCTCCGGACGCAACGGCCTTCGAAAAAAACCGTGCGTTCTCGCGGACCCCATAATTTCCGTGCACCATACTTGCCATTCATATCGCAACTTTGCTCCACACTTCTCTCCGTTTTTCTCGCCCACGATAAAGGGTATTTTTGCCGCGATTCTAATCAGCACGAAGCGGGCCATTAAAATGTATGTTTACTTGTCAGTGCATGCTGTCGATAGACCGCGGAAATCTATGCAAAATAAAAATGGTTTGCATCGACTGCAACACGTGGAAATTGAAACTTCTTTCCTTCTTTCTTCGGCGGTTTTAATAACCCTTTGCACTCGAAGCTATTCTGATTCCAAAACGAAACATTTCTTCAGTGAAACATTTCTTTATGTTTTTTCATGTTATACATACAAAAATGGTGCAATCTACTCGTACAATGCTGAAGTATTTAGTGATTGATTAAATACAAACAAATTTAATAATTTTCAGTGGCGCCTTACAGTGGCGATTCACTTTCGTACTTTGGTCACCGAAAACCGGAAAGACAATAAACCATCAAAGTGACATCCCTAACGTCCTGCTAACGAAAATTTTTAGAAAACGAAAAGATCATTAAACTTAAGATTTTTCAATTAAAGTGTACAAAATATTCTGAATAACGATACAGGAATTTTCAAAGGCGCCTTACGCAGTCGCCATTCGACTGCTAAGGGTTAATTCGTAAGAAACGCGTTGATATCCCTACGTCACTCAATCTCGCAGTCGTTTCGAAAATAATACCGTGTTCCGCCAACGTATCCAGTTCCAACCAGGTTCCCCCGGGCAAGAAAAAGATTAACGAGGTCGTGAAGAGACGGCGAGTCGACGAAGAAGCTCCGCAAGCCCGTCAGAATTCGCAGCCGAGCGCGTAAATAAAATTACCGCGATGCCGTGTAAGTAACGCGATCGTCGTCGCCGCGACGGCAGGAAGCATTTAATATAGTCGCGGATGTCGGGGCTCCGCGGAGAGCCATAAACGCTCGCAATATCCAAAGTCGTTCACAAGTATCCTCTCCCCGTGGCTGCATTATCGCTAAAAGCATGCCAGAGGAGGGCGCGTCGCGGGTCCTTCTTGCGAATCAGCTGCTTTTTCCTCCCGGTTTTCCTGCGCGTTCATCTTTCGAATCCTCGCCGCGTCCATCTTCCCTCCCCGCAGATTCTCGAGAATAATGGGCGAGCGTGTGCGGTGCGTGTTCGAAACGAGCATCCGTCCTAATAAGGGTAGTCGTCGGCGTCGTCGGCGTCGTCGGCGTCGACGACGAGAAGCAACCTCGGCGCGAGAACGAGCCGGTTGTCGTCTATCGAGAAAAAGGACGACTCCGAGGGAACGCAGGACCAGACGTTCCCGAGGGTAAGGACGATAAGGCAGCGGTGAAAAATTTTATGGGACCACCGCCGTTTCCCGTCAGCCGTATCACCGTCTCGCTTCTTCTTCTCTCTCTCTCTTTCAGGACGATTCCTTTTTTTCCAGTCGTGTCCTTAAGACGCCGCCATCTGGATCAGTCGAAATCAATCCAGGTTCCGAATCGATCGTTACTCGTCGGCGATTCCGAACGGACGGATGGTCTTTACTGGTGACAGTAAGGACGATCCTTCCACCTACCATAAGTGGGCAACGGATTTTTCTGTGAAATAAAAATTGTCCGGGCCGATCGTAAAGAACAAAAGTTGAACGAACACGCGTTTCCCCTTTCGATAATTCCGATGCGTTTATACAGTCGAACCTACTGTTTTTCTGCGGTTGATAGGGACCGCATAAAAGAAACAAAATATTCAGAAACTTTGTAAATAGCTGTAACAAACAATTTTTAGCAAACACGAACAAGAAATCGCAGAGAAAAGGACCGCAGAAAAACAGGTTTGACTACTGTGGTTTTATATACGATCCGCAATCTATTGATAACATATTTCACCGTTTGCACTCGAAGCCATTTTAACTCGAAAACGAAACATTTCTTCCGACCTAGAATATTTCCTTTCTATATATATATTTTTCCATGATACACATACAAAAATGGTGCAATTTACTCGTACATTACTGAAATCTTTAGTAGTTTATTAAATACAAACAAATTTGATAATGTAAGAAATATTTTGAATAATGCCAAACTAGAAACCCGAAAAATTCCATAAAATCAAAGTAAGTTATTCAATGAAATAAGAATTTAAAAAAATTAAATGTACAATACTGAGTAGTAAAAATTCATTCTAAAATCTGGGCAAATAATTCCGTCACCCCCGTACGGGTTTACGTGGCACTCGACGTGTTAATAGATTCGGAGTCCGACTGGTTATTACAGTGCCATTGCACGGCAAATTCGGGCACAATTCGAAAACGATGTTCGTTCGTCGAGATTCGCGCGGCCCTTGCGAAATTAAGGCGGAAATTTCGCAGCGGAGTTAGGAAGGTGTCCGGCAACGATGGAACACGGAAAGTTTGCCGGGCGTTTTCCAATAAAGGGGTATCCAGTTGGCGGCGTTGTTCGGGTTTAACGGGCGCGTGCGACGCGCGCTCGGGCTCGTCGGAAATTGGATGTATGATTTTACGTCGATTGCCGGCCGCCATCGACGACAGATCCCGAAAGTGGGTCGGGTTTTTCGCGGCTGACGGTTTGTCACCGGATCATCCCCTCCGAAACGAATAACTCTCCATGTTTCCGAACCGACCTGTCGTCCGAGCGCGTCCAACGCGTCCGCGATATCCGCGGTCTGTCTCTTCGAGTGCATCCCGACGAGCACGCGCGATCCTTTCGGAGCCTGGAACCTAAGTTAGTTAGGTAAATTGTGCCGCACACAACGCTAGATCGTACAAGGTCGCAATGGTTCGGGAGGCGCGGTTTAATGGCTCGATAATGCGAAGATGGGGCTTGTCAGTGGTCAAAAGCGCTAGATAAAGGATAAACCTAGCGCGCTCGCCACAAGGCAGGCCCTACTTTTGCGTTGTCGAGCAACATTTTACATTATTCTGTCGTACGATGCCTGTCAGAGAGGCGATCTGAGCGCGCGTGGCCGAAGCAGCGCCGTTGTTTACGTTTTCGGCCACGAGTGCTCGGATCGCCTCTCTGACAGGCATCATGCGACCGAATAATGCAAAATGTTGCTCGACAACGCGAAAGTAGGACCTGCATGGTAGCGAGCGCGCTGGATTTACTAGATTTAAAGCCGAAGAGCTGTGCTCGGAAAAAACTCGAGAAAAACACAGTGTTTTACGAAGCTTCCAGGAAACGAAAGCGTCGATTCGGTAGGGTGCAATGTGTAAATTGTCGGGATGGGTTAGCCTCTGTTATGCGAACGGACCTGTCCCCCGGGCCCGGGTACGAATAAACGAGGTCCTACCGACAAGCAGAGGCGCTGCAGCGTGCTCGTTAATATTCATAAACTCTCGGGGAAAGTAGACGTTAACGTTCGAAGGAACGGATCGCCGGCGACGCGAACAGAAGAAAGAAATAAAGAGAGGAGAGAGAGAGAGAGAGAGGGAGGGAGTGTATCTGTGTACGTAGATGTACATAGAGGTTGCGGGAGAAGCTCTCTCTAAATGGTAATAACCAATGGATAGACCGACGATACCCGGGGATACCGAGTAGGAAAGCTCGTCGACAGAACGGGGGAAATTTTTTCGCCCGGGTCGAGCGTGCTCGATTTCCCGGAAGAAGGTAATGGGATTCCAGAGCGAAAAAAGGTTCACCGGCGGATCCAAGAACCACGGGTCCGAGGAACCTCGCGCACGCTTCGTTTCCCCCGGATTAGAAAACTGCCGCTATTCGCGCCGAGCACCTCGGATAAACTAACAATAAGGGAAAATGTCGGAAATTTCTAAGATCGTTATAATTTCTTATCTTACCGGGCTGCGTAACTCCATTCCTGTCGAGAAATTCGATCTAGAATCTCCGGACGAAGTCGTGCGTGTGGACAAATAAGGGATGATTATCAACCCTTTGCACTCGAGCGGTGACTCTGAAGCACCACTACAAAATTTGTATTTAACAGATTACTATACATTTAAATATTATAGGTGGAAATCGGATCAGTTTCGTACGAATAAGATGAAAATATTCTAAGACGGAAGAACAATTTAGTTTTAGAATGAAAACAGCGCTGTTTTAACTCCATAACGAAACATTTCTTCCGACCTAGAATATTTTCCTTCTACATATATTCTTTTTCGTGTTATACACACAAAAATGGTGCGATTTACTCGTACAATACCGAAATGTTTAGTAACTTATTAAATACAAACTAGTGGCGCCTTACAGTAGCCATTTGAGTGCTGAGGGTTAATTGATTCTCTGTCAAATTATTAGACACGATACACTTTCGTACTTTGCTTACCAAAAACCTGAAAGAGAATAAAGCATCAAAGTAACACCCCTAACGTCATGCTAATGAAAATTTTTATAAAATGAAAATATCCTTAAACTTAAGATTTTTTGAATACCGAGAAATTGAATACCGAGAAATTTATGACATATCTTTCATAAATAATTTCTAGATTATGCCTAATGATTTCCGACTGTGAATCACCGTAGGGACGTTCGATTCAGACTGGATTCTTCGGAAAATCGTGCGCATCGAGACAGGGGGCAGAGAAAGCGAGAGAAAGAGAGAGGGAGAGAGAAAAAGAGAGAGAGTACGTGTCGCCTGCGATCGAATATCGCAACCAGCATAACCGCGATTTCAAATAGCATTTGTCTGGCTATCCAGAGGAGACGTTGGTTGTCGCATGCGCGCGGCGTTTGTCCTCGAGGATTTCTCGTCGCGGTATTCCGTGCGCGAGCCTCTCGCGGTATTCCGGCGGACGGAAATCCGGGAAATCACGGGGAAACTCGGTTCGGGCCGTATCGGATCGGATTGGATCGGATACGGCGTCGGTGCGGGGGATGGTAATTCGCGGACGCGAAGAAATCGCATGAAATTTCCGTTTCGTGCGGTTCCCTCGCGACGCGGCGCGGCGTTCGGGCCTCGGTCGTAAAAAGAGAGATAAACGGAAGGAGAGAGGAAAAGATTCTCGTTTGCCGCCTTTGTACATTCGTTATCCGCAAAGAAGCCGTCTCATTGTTCCCGTTGTTATCTTCGTCACGCTCGAGCTCTCGGCGTCTCCTCTCCTCCGTTTAATTTCCTTTTATTTAATGGACGCTCGGCGCGCGGCTCCCGGGCCCCGCTAATAAATTACAGTTAACGGGAACACGCGCATTCACCCTTTCGGTTTCTTCGCCTGTCTTCTTCCGGCGGCCATTATTCCTGCTCCCTGCCGCGCCGCTGCTCGATCGCTCGTCTCCATTTTTCATAGCTCCGCTCTCTCGTCCTTGTCGATGTCCTATCCTCCTGTAACGGCCAGCTTCCACGTCTGATTATGGCACGGGTATTGCTTTATGCTCTTGGAACGCGACTTTTGGGATTTTTAGGAATTAGCTACCGAGCGGCCTTGTCACCGTTTTACCTAATTTCCCAATCGCGTCCGTTCCCAAGGCGTAGAGCTAGCACTCGTATTTAGTTTTCTAGGCCCGTGCCATGAATCTGCCAGAGGTCCCATCCTGCCCTTCTTCAGCTTGGCGCTTGACGATTGACAGACGACTCACGCCCTTGGTAAGTGGTTGACGGGACTTGGTTCATCAGGATGGCCTCGGAGCCATCAGGATGTTCCTCGGCCCATCTCCCACTTTCCAACCGTCCACCCCCCAAATTGGTCCTCGTCCTGGCCGATCCGGGGATGTTTCTTATTATCTAGGGAAGGGAGAACCGAACTATCGGCGGGGCTGACTCGGAGTTTTTAGATTTCGAATTAGCTGTACAGCAAGCCTGGAAACTTCGCGCTCGTCTCTTCGCTTTCGCCTGAACGGATAGTTGTCGGGCGACCAGTTGATTTCTCACGTTTGTAACTGTGATAACTTTGTAACGTACCGCTTGGTTCTCCAAGTCGTCGTGAGTTGAAATATAGTTCGCGCAATCAACTCGTTGTTCAGTCCTTCGAACGTTGAAGGCGGTCCTTCGAGAAACCTAGCGGGCACCTCGCAGCGCAAGAACATTAGAGGTCATCATTGATCAACCGCGGACAATTAACACCTCCGTCTCCTTGTGGGCGAGGACCGTCGTCGAGCTTCCGTTAATTCTTCTGTTCGACCACGGGGATTCCCGATACGTTCCACGCTTTAATCTCGATCGCGGAGCTTTCATCGCACAAGCGGCCGATCCAATATTTAGCGAGGAGCTCTAATCCATCTTACCGTAAAGACGGCTAGACGCTGGCTGGCTGGCTGGCTTAGCAAATTTATCCTCTCCGTGTTTCATCGTCCGTGCGCCAGCCGTCTGCACCCCTCGCGGAACTATAACGGTTAGATACCGCCGCACCCCGTCACGATTCCCGCATTTTCCACCGGGAACGAGTCGAACCTATTTTTGCGAATCCGCGGGCTGTCGCGCGGATAATACGCTCCGATGCGCCGCGCCGCCGGCCGAGGATCGATGCTGCTCGCTCGATCGTTACGACGCGACGCAGCTCCGAAAAGATGAATCGGACCGCGTTGAAAAACGGCCGGAGTTTCGACGAAGTGCAAAGCGAAATTCCTTCGACGTGACAATGCGTTCTCCGTGCGGTAAAAAGTGGAGAAAATCGGATGTACTCGTTACAGACTTTTCGTTTGTCAATCCGCTGTTCGTTCGGGACGCGGCGGCAGCATTTCGCCGTCGATACGATTCGCGGCTCGAATCGACTTCGCCAAGTTCCCCGGAGAGGAAAATTACCTTGCGATTTTGTCCGCCTCGCGAGAATGGTCCAATTATCGGTACGCGTCACCTACACTCCGTTTAACGAATCGAGCCGGTGACGGTAACCGCTTAAGTGCCGCAGAGCTCGAGTCGTGCTACATTAACGCATTCTTCCGGGCACTTCTTCCGGGTAATCTTCCGGGTAGATGGTCTCCGGTGGATCTTCGCAGAAAATAAACCTAGCTCGCAGCAATTGCAAAATACGGAAGCCACTTAGTTATGCCTTTCTTTAACAATCTTGAAAAGTTTGAAACCACATTTTTAGTCTTTTCTCCTATTCACATTTCTTGTGATTGAAACTAATTATCGCCGGGGGGTAGACGGAGTTGCTAAAGTCAGTATCCAGGTCACACGTACCTCAGATAAGGTAATGGAAGGTCACCGATTTTCTGTCCCTAGATGCCACATATTTGTGCTTCCATTCTGTTTGCATTGAAACCCGTTATCCCTTAACGGACCAATCCTGCGATTGTCCTATTACTCTGCATATATATTAATCAATTTTCACTAAAACATTTTCCTTTCTATACTTGGTATAAAAATGTCCACAGTTTCTCTTCGTACGAAAAATAGCTCGAACCCGGTGAAAAGTAAACTTGAAATACTTCCGGACATTTAAGGGTTAAACAGAGAATTCCCATTGAACGAAGCATTACTCTGGACTCTCTGATGCAACTGTTCAAAGACTTTTCATCCGGTAAATTTTCTCGTCGCGGTCGGACTGATTTGATGAAAATGAGTTGGATAGTTGGCCGTTGCCTCCCGTTAACGCCGAGTCAGAATGGATCGAGGCAGGTGATCGAGGGGCGAGAGCCGTTGATCTACCTCGTTCCCCGGGAGTCATTTCGCGAAGGGATTTTTCCTGCCGGGGCTTTTTTCGAGCTTGGTCGTTCGCGGTCCATCGGAGCTCGTTGAGAACCGAGCATCTCGAGAGAGAGCGGGCGAAGAGGAAGGAGAGAGAGAGAGAGAGAGAGAGAGAGAGAGAGAGAGATAGCGGCGCTCGCTCTCGGAGAGAAGTTCGCCACACGCTCTCCCGCCATCCGGGAAGCCTATCGATATGCACGGTGCGCGTTGATGACGAGGGTGAGCCCCGGAACGAAGATGAGGTCTAGCGGAGGACATGCCTTTGAGCATGGAAATATTGCGAATCCCGGGGATATTGGGCTGGAAGAATTTGTGCGTAAGGAAATGCAATTGGAGACGTGCTCGGAAACGACGAAAGCTACCTGCGCCCCGGCAGGTAGTCGAGACTGTGCCGTGGAAAACAGAGGCGAGAGCCGGTATCCTGTGACTTATTTCCATGCAGAAAGATACGTGCCGCGGTTCCGAAGATCCGTCGCGCGTCGTTAGCTCGAACTTGTCTCGCGAACGATCTTCCCGACCGACGTTTCGCCGCCTTCCAACGGAATCCAGAGGTTCCAGCCGGAGAAGACTCTATCCAGTTGCTTCTCTGCAACTGCTACTTTGCTTAGCCTCCGGAACAACGACGCTCCCACGGCCGACATCGGCCCTGCGTTTACAGATTTTTGCTTACTTGGACAAAACTAGACGGAATGGAGAGATAATGCATTTGGTGGCACGCAAATATTTGTGCCTGAACTGATTTTCTTAGGTAATGTAAACTCTAGTACTCCTCTGCTGTAAAAACAGAATTAGATT
>CM052137.1:1394052-1502534 GCA_028454255.1 Halictus ligatus
TGATTCAAGTTTCCAATAAAAAGTAACTTCGTGTTCTCGGAATCTCTGAGCATTGAATCGGGAAAGTGAAATACGGCGTTCTTTCACAAAACCACCCATTTCACATACGCGCTCGGCGCCCCTAAACAATTTACTCTTGTCACCGAGCAACCCAAACACTCTTCTTTCACACTTCGGGCCAAACAGACTTCCTCTCGCGCAGGACCCAAACACGTCACACTCTACGCAATCATTCTAATACAGTGTCTCGTTCATAACTCTACAGGGCTGACTTCGAGCTTTCGGTCCTCTCGAAAACAGATCCCGGCGAAAAAATATATACTCTCCCCCGGGAATTTTCTCATATTTTTTAGGGTGGAATCACCTGATGCTCGCGCCGGGGTTGTTCAGCTAGAACCTGCATATTCAGGGAACAAGTTGGTGTTTGTGTGTGTGTGTGTGTGTGCCGGTCGTAAGGGACGGGTATATACGCGTCCCGGGAACCAAAGCTTTGGCTCGTAAATGCGTTTAGTACCCGCCGCGGGTACTAGCCGTAGCGATTGCAAAAGTTCAATTCGAGTCTCGTCCGTGCTACACAGCTCAGGTGTGTCTGTCCAGTGACCGGCGCCCATTTACCAGCAAGGAGGATAGATAAAGCGATAACGAGGCATTTCGTGGAGTTACATTATCGCCCGGGTTTATCGTCCTCGGCCTCTCCCTCTCCCTCTCCCTTTCTCTCTCTTTCAAATATCCTCTCGCGAAACCAGAGTCGCCAGTTGCAACAGATGGCAAACGCGGAACTCGGGCCGAGCGATGCATTCTATTAGCTCATCCCAGTTTCCACTGTCCGATTGACATGAGCAAGTCCAGTTTTCAACTTTTTACTACACTTTTAATCCCTGATAATACTCGATTTTACTGGCAATTAACCCTTAGCACTCGAGTGGCGACTGTGAGGCACCACTAAACATTGCTGTGTCATTATTCAAAACGTTTTGTACATTATTAAATTTTGTGTGTATTTAATAAAACATTTCGTTATTGCACGAGTAAAGTCTGCCATTTTCGTATGTACGACATGACAAGAAATATCGAATTTGTTTGTATTTTATAAATTACTTAACACTTCCGTATTCTACGAGTAAATTGCACCATTTTAATATGTATAACTTGAAAAAAATGTATGTTTATACACAGAAGGGCAATATTCTAGGTGGGAAGAAATGTTTCTGAGTGCAGAGGGTTAAGGCTACCACTATTAAGGCTAGGGTGCTTCAAAATGACTTGCTTCCAATTTTTTCTCCTACGATCATCTAAATTGTAATATTCAGAATTTTTTTAATGCGCTCTACAACTCGCACAAAACGTGATTTTTCAATTTTCAATACCGACTTACATAAGAAGGTTGCGAAAAGCACTTGTAGCACTTTCTCTGTAATTCCGACGAATTTATCAAAAATTTGTTTTCACGTGGCAAACTAATTTGGTCTAACTTCCCAAAAAGATCCGAGTAACATGGTCCAATATTAAGAAAGTTCCAGAGTGTTCGAATATTAATGAGAGTCACTGTGACACCCACAATCCCCCGATTTACAAAATAGTAAAATTTTATGCACGTTGCTGCTGAAAGGCGTAGTGCACTGCCATGTTGGAGATAGCGAACGTTAACACGTTTATTAACACGCAAAAAGAACCGTTCTATTCTGTTAACACCATAGCTGTCACCGGTGACCGGAACACCATTATTCTATTCCTCAAAAATGGTTGTCATCAAATTGGTAGCATTGAACATTTTCGAATATAAGATGTCTGAAATGCACTTACAAATTAGATAATTGCAATTTAGTGTACTTCGACGCTGAGTGAATCGTGCGAATTTCGATTGGAAGTCTGTAGAACATCACTGTTGTCGAAATGAACTAGATTACAGAACTGAGACCATCATTATCCAGTAACTGACAACTGTCCTTAACGCTGATCGCTTCTACGAGATAAACGAAGCACACCAAATTCGTGCGGCATTCAATTTGTTCACGCGAACATGGGACGTTCTACTGTACTCGTATTTCACACTCGGAACCAGCGCTCAAAATGGAGTTTAAAAAATGATCCGACTTACCTTCGAAAACAGATTTGCTAGCTCCAGATCGCTTGCAGTCAGAACATATTGAAACACCGAATCGGAAGAATGGATCGTAACAATTTCGAGAGGATTTTCGCGCCGATTTCGCGTTGGTGGGAGATGAGGAGAGAGAGAGAGAGCGAGAGAGAAAGAGAGAGAGGGAGAGAAAGAGAGAGACACACAGGGGGACAACACGATCGGAAAGTCGTTTGACGCGCGTCGCGATGCCGACTGGAGAAGTCGGCGTTCGCGGCGAGTGAGCACACCGGCCGGACGCCGGCTCGCCGCGCCGGGACGCCGCCGTGACGTCGAGACGCATGCTCCAGGATACGTCGTGCCACGGGAAACGACTGATGGAATGCAAGCAGGCTAATAATTAAGAGACACTCGGGGAGGCCCGGTTTTCATTCGCCTGGGCAATCGAAAGCCGATCGACGCCCGCGAACGCCGGCAACCCCGACCGCGAGTAATTGTCCTTCCCACTTGTCCCCTAATCGAATATTCCTCGAGAACAATTCCTTCGGGCACCTCGCCGAGAATGCCGATTCTGTTGCGAGAGAGGCATAGCTTTTTTTTTTATTTTTTTATCGAAGCTCTCTAGACCCTTAAGGGGGCCAGCAGGCATTTGACCTTGACTGTCACGCTATGTTACGCTGTGCCTTTTCTTCCAGACATTTTACGTCTTAAATAAACAAGTAATCAATTAAGAATACATACCACCGTGTTACTTTACATACTTGTCGTACTTTTGACTAAATCTCTCGAAATTGAGAGAATCTCTCAGCGGCAGCCATCTTGTGACGCCATACCATACCATACCTTTGGACGTCATATTTCATATTTTTCGCACTACCGTAGAAAGAGGCATAGTTGCCAGTTGTTTCAAAATACCGGAATTTATCTCGATTGTTCCAGAAAATTCTCCTAACCCTCCCATCGCGTCAATTTGATACAGTTCTCGTCAATTCCGAACGAATCCACAAGGACGATCTTCCTTGAAACTCGCCCCAAGGATTACGATTAATATTCGCTTTCCAAGGATTAAGGAGATGCCCGTCAGCGTCGAGTAATACATGTAGAATCGATCGTAGCGCAAAATGTTTCTGACAAGGACAGGCAAGTAATAATAATCGGAATGGAATAGCGGCACGAACGTTCGAAGTGCCGTTAACGACGGCCCGGAATGCGAACGTCTTCGTTTAAATGCGCTTCGCGGTGCCTGGAAAGTATAGATCATTCGAGCGACGCAGCATCTTCTCGATCACTACCCTGCGCCGTCTGCGCCGAGCAATTTACCATCGTCAACCCCGTCGCTCGGGCTACGATACCGTGCCTGTTAATGCGTTCATTCAAAACTACTCAAGACTACTCAATACTCAATTATGGAATTTTTGAGGTTTCCAGTTTGGCAGTCAAAGTGTTAATCCTAGACAACAAAGCTACAATTACAAACGCAAATAGGATCGAACTATATGGATTTAATAACAGAAGCTGACAACGAAACGGGGTTTATTAATCGAAACACTCCGGAGACGATCTACTGTTAATTGTATAAGATTGAAACACATTCTGAACATGGTTTCTCTAAGGGATGTTTAACGATTTAGGGTTGACAAATCGTTGCGCGAGATCGAAGTAGAAAACGCTCGACTTCGAAAGTCGACGAACTCTTTGTTTACTCGGAAACGTTGATGAAATTAATTGGTTTTCCATCTCTCTCTCTCTCTCTCTCTCTGTCTCTCACTCTCTCTCACTCTCTCTCTCTTCTTTACCGTTCTGTTTGCTGACGTGATCCAACCGATGACGCGTAAACGATGTTTGATCTTTCGAGAAGCGGCGAAGTACACTCGGCGTTCAAAAAGTAAACGTCCAGAATGAAAACGCGACTTCGCGTGCGGCATTTGCAGGCCGGTGGAAATGGCTTTCACGTCGTTGCGGTCTTTTTATGCGTGTGTCGCCAGCTAGACGTTGCCTGTCTCGCGAATGATCGAGATTTACCACTGTCGGCCATCTTCATAAACGCGAGAACCGTAAAACAAAGTTGGCTGACCCGCGTCCTGTGTTCGTCCACCGTAGCGAGCACAGTTATTTCAGCGTTTCGAAAGCTTCGAAACCTCCGAGACGTTTCAATTCGCGCGAAACAGTGTTTCGCTATTTTTCCCACATTCTGCAAAGTTTGAGCTTTAATTTCAAAGAAATTTCATCGCTCTACCTCATTCCTATCGAAAGTTTCTTGACTTTGAATCCGATTTTGTCCAAATTGCCCACTGTGCGCCGGAGTCCGGCAAACAGACCGACGAAAACCACGTTTACACAATCCCATCGTCGAACAGTTTGCGCGCGAGCTTCACCGAAATCGAAGAAGTTGCGCCCCTAATTCGAAAACCCTGTTCGAAGATTCCTCCCTTCCGACGGACACGTTCGCGAATAAAACGAAACAACGCCGACAGAAACTTGCTCTTGTCGTCGCGCAAATCGAATGCAACAGGTCGAATCGCCCCCATACCGTCGCTGCTGTTCGGATAATCGACGCTCCATTGTCTTTCGAGGGCTGTTCGGCGAACGAAACGGTTCAACGCTAATTCTGCCGACCACCGAAAGCGAAGTGGCCATGGAAAGATCCTCGTAACGTCAATAATTTGTAAAATCAGAAAAAATATGGTATCAAAGATTAAAAAGTCTATAATTTTCCTGTAGATATAAATATAAGCTCATCTTCGAATAAGCGCCGAGTAAATAACTAAATTCGTCAAAATACAAGAGAAGGAGACTATTGTTAATCCGAGTGGCGACTCTGAAGGGCATCAATAAAAATTATACCAAATTGAAAAATTGTATTGTGTTTTAAAATATACAATTAAAAATTGAAAAGTAGCTCCGATTCGTTTTAACTCCAGCAAACCCCTTTCCCTCGGTGAAAGAAATTTCGACATCAAATTGATCTGTATGAAATAGCCTAAGAAAATAGGGGTCTAGGAAGATTTAACAATCGATCGCGAGAGTATGCGACCAAGAACGGGGCATTGCTGTCCCGTGTATGTTAAGCTGCGGAGAGCAGATACATGGACGTTAAAGCATTAGGCCGTATCGATCACCCGTGGACGTAGATCTTTGCGAGTACGCAGCATGCGAGACTGCAGTTGACGGTTCGCCGTTAATTTCCATGAGGGATGCATTCGCTCGGCTACAGGCTGCGGTCAAAGTTGCAGCCCAGGCTCGCAAGAACCGAGCGAATCGAAAGAGCCGAAATAAATCGCCCCCGGCGGTCGATAACGAACGAATCACGGGAAACTTGCGAGGATCCGGTCTTTTGGAAACAATAAACGACGCGTTACCGGTCCGCGAAGACGTCGAGATGAATCTCGGTTCTCGTGTATTATTTCTCGAGGGAGAAAGAGAGAGAGAGAACACGGATGGATTTCCTCGTTTCATCGGAAATCACGATCCAAGGACCCTTGAAATGTTGCTCACGTGTCCGTGACTGGTTCGCGGATGGATACTGCTTTCCAAAAAGAGCAGAGCGTTAGCGAGCGTTCAATAAGCTCCGTGAAACGTTTAGCTCGTTACCGGGTTCCCCTTGATCGAGAAACAGAGCGATCGAGGATATATGAGCCACTCGTAGGCGAAAATGATCGACTCCATTTTTCGTAATGATTTTATCGCGAGGACACGTACCGAACGGTCAGCCTTTACAGAAATA
This sequence comes from Halictus ligatus, assembly GCA_028454255.1. Taxonomy (NCBI): domain Eukaryota; kingdom Metazoa; phylum Arthropoda; class Insecta; order Hymenoptera; family Halictidae; genus Halictus; species Halictus ligatus. The sequence goes on from CM052137.1 coordinate 1,399,854, forward strand.
ATTGAATTACTTTCATCGGAGGAATGCTGCTACGTTATTTTCAATTTATTGTAAAGGGAAAAAATAAGTTAAGGGTGGCCTTAAACCAAAAATAATGGCCGACGAGCCATTCGACATGGCGTGTTAAATATTGAGCTTATAGTTCAACCAGCAGGATAGCTATGGGATAAAAAGAAAAATCAGCTTTTCACCGGATTTCTCTGGGAAAAAATAAAGAAAAATGATCTCCGCTATTTTCATCGTGTACAGTTTATCGGTAATTTGCGGTTCTTTATGAAAACGAAAAACTGTAGCACGGTACACCGCTTGGAAATTTCTTGGTTTCCTCGATGAATCATAAACGCATAAACGTCGCAGTTTATCGATCAGTATAGCGTGCGAGCGGAGTGTAGCGACGAGAATGAAACGAGACGGTGTTCATAAAAATATCTGCTTTATTGTTTCAACTTGATTTTGTAGGGTGTCCCTTTAATTCCATACAATAAAATATGAATAGTAACAGACGTAACAATTAATCATGATAACGCGTGTACAATAGTAATAATATTGGTTGTAACCAGAGACTGTATTATTGTTACGAAATGGGGCGGGGGTGGGGGGGGGGGGGGGGGACACGTTGAACGGTTAGAAACTTATTGGCTACCTTCTTTACCTGTCTCTGTCCTCGACACCGGAATTATTCCTACAATAAAAGATTATCGAGTGCTTTACAAAAGTGGATCTCGCGGCACGCCAACATTTGTTTTCGGTGGGCCGCGCGCTTATCACAAAATCACTATAGCGCCCCGCGTCGAACGGCGGGGCCCCTTTCTCCGGTTAGACGAGACTGACCGTGTCATGGGAACGGAAGAAAATAAAAGAAGAAATGGAAATGTTCGGAGCGCTTCGCTAAATGCCTAAGGAAAACCAGCTACAGCAAGACGCGTATCAAAAAACGTGGAACTTTCCCTCCCTCGTCGGCTGTTCGCGTTCCAGCACGGCGAACGAACGCGAACAGACCGGTCCGAGGCCCTTTCTCCCTGGATTACATCTCTTTCTCTCCAACATCTAGTACAATTATCTACCAATAAATACGGATTACACTGAATTTCAAAGTCCGTGTGATTAATTACGCTTCTTAAGACGAGAGCGACGTGTCGGTTGACGTAGCGCGCTGCAAGATAAAACACGTTGGTTGTCGCAAACGAAACGAAGCAGCCGAGAAAAATGATAATGTACAACGTCGAACGGACCTCGTGGAAAAATCGTATCCCGTGTTGCGAGTCCGATGATCGATCCGATAAACGAACGGAAATGACGATGATGGTCGTTCAATTACGAACTACGTCGGCTATTCGGCTTCCCCGATGAGACAGTCCTTGTTCGATCGCTTCCATACACTGTTCCCGTTGGACGTTTCGCTCCGCGCCACTCTCCCCGCATATCCCGGGACGAAAGAACGAGTCTCTCTCTCTTCCTCGTCCACGCTGAAATCGGTATACTGCGATTCGAACGATTCCGAGCGACCGGCTCAGTCGTACTCGTGCGACGGGTCCGTCTTGTTGAACAGACAGTCCCTCTCTTCCTTTGTCGAAGGAACATCGGAGGTTGTGGGCCTCAGAACTTTCGGAACTTTGCTAACTTTGCTGAGACCCTCGGTGATACCGCTGCCGCCGGACACACTGGAAAAAAGACTGAGACCGTCACGTTAGAACTGAACAAGGTGCCCTGACGTACGCTGGAACAATCATTGCGACGAACAGAGAGAACTAATAACAATTTCCTACAACTAGTGCCAACCTAGCAGTTGGTCAAATACGATAAAACGAAGGTAATGCACCGAACGAAATGAAACTAGAAACGCTGAGATTTATGATGCTGAGAGCAGTCTTCCAATCTTCCTAATTTGCTATAATTGATACGTTGAATCCTATTGCAGTATTCCTAAATTCTTCTAATGTCTCTTACGATCATTTTTTGTTCCAGCTGCGGATCTTTAGGCGAAATGAGAATTCTCTTGGACAATTGCAAGGAATAAAAAGTACCTTCTCTGTTTAACAATTTCAATAGATTGGTGAGAATGTATTACCATACTTCCAGTCTTCTAAGCTTCCAACTATTTTAGATATCATCTACTCAATTTTCTCAGAAACGTGTAAAAACCGCAGTCAAGTGACAAGCGCATCGAATCTGCAGTCCACTGAGAAGAATAGAAAGAGAGAGAAATATAATGACGAGACGAATACTCACACGACGTCCATCTCGTCGTCCTCGTCGGCATGGTTGGTCTCGTCATTTGCTAAAGTGAAATACGGATTCGCGGAAGCTGGTCGGAACTTGTATCCGGTGAGGACGAAGAAGACGTACGTGGCCATTTCCCGGAACATCTCGTCGAGCCACTCGTATTGGAAAGGTACCGTGATCTGCATAAACGAATCGGGAACATTGCTTCAGAGCGATTCTCAAGAATAGACAACAGCAACGGGACGGAAAGGGAAGGATCTTACCTTGAGTAAGTACACTATGATTCGCGTGAAGTATATGTAACAAACTATCATGATATAAAAATGCCTAAAAAGCTTGAGCTTGCGTAAGTTTACAGCTGCCTTGCCGTCCGTGTGCGCAGCCTCGTGCAGGTGCCTGATGCTCCAGACCACCGGGAACAGGATCGCACCGCAACACAGCAGGTCCACGAGGATGAAAACGTCTCGCCAAGTCTTGTGCTCGATGTCCCCCTTCTCGCTTTCCTCGATTATTATTTCTGCTACGTTTGCTAATACCTGCACGGAAAACTCGTTGCAGAAACTACTATTCCGTCGGGTCTACGTGCAATTCCTGTCGCTTATATCCTAACCGCAATTTTATCTTGAAGACTCTTCCTGCTCCGAACGTGTTTTATCACCGTGGCTACCGGAAACCTACCAGCACCTATTAACGGGGCCGGCTTCAATATTGTAATTAGCAGTTTAGAAGTGGTCAGTTGTGTTTCCTAAAAGTCCAATCCTCGTCTCTATGGAGCCCAAATTGCGAATTTCTACCTCATCCTGAAGTAATTTGTAATATTCGGCAGAAAATTCGAATTCCGAAGCAAGTACGACGTCACAAGATGGCTGCCGCTGAGAGATTCTCTTAATTTCGAGAGATTTAGCGTTCGTATCGAAGAAAAGGCTCTATACAGACATAAAATGTCTAGAAGAAAAGGCACAGCGTAGCATAGCGTGACAGTCAAGGCCAAATGCGTGCCGGCCCCCTTAAAGGCTGCGATGTACGAGGCTGTGCTTCGAATACAAGCGACAGGACTCGCGCGTTGACCGAGAGCATACATTGGAATACCAACTTGTAACGGTATCACGATCATAAAAAGTTTCTTGTCCTTGTCAGCGAGAATGTGTTTGATGAACGTCCAGCCCGTGCCGACGAGGACAATGGTAATGAAAAGTACAGCACCCTTCAGTAAATGCGTGATATAATAAAGAATCGCCCACGCGGCCACGTGTTCCCCTTTCGTCTGGATGAAGTGATAGTTGATGCCGTGGAAGAGCAACGACAGAGACTTTAAGTACACCAGCACCGCCATCAGGTAGTGGATCTTGAATACAGGGTGTCTGGGAAGAAACGAACGTATAAACATCGTGACTCTCAGCGTCCGTACAGAGTACACGGACCGGAAAAAAGGAGTCTCTTACTTGCTCTTTTTAAGTATGAACACCCAGAAGCAACCCGACAAGAAGAACAGCAGCGCCATCATGAAGTAGAGGGCCGGCAACGGCATCTCGCCGGCGCTCAGAAAATTCTGGTCGTTCACCTCCGTTATTTGTACCTGAAAATCACGTTGGTCAGTCTTTCGACGAAAGGTCAATGTCGCCGGGTCGCCCGGGGATCGATCTTACCGTGAAGTCCAACTCGACCTGCGACTCGTACTTGTAGTTCGGACAGTTGTGGAAGTACAGATTATAGAGACCCTCCTCTTGCTCGTTGCCGACGTACACGCTGAAGCTGGTGTTGTAATACTTCTCACCACGGACAGTCTGCACGGTCATCGGCAGCGTAAGGCGGGGGCATCCAATGCCTTCCAACCGAGACTCGATCTCCACCTCGTTCACCGATCGCTCGACACCTGCGAACGGGATTTATTCTGATAGTTGTATTTCGAGGATCTTTGGGACAGGGTCCTCGACCTGGATCCTATTGGCTAGATCGCGCGACCACCGGCATATTCATTTTGCGAGTCGTTGCATTTAATCCTTCGGACACGGCTCGCTGAGATTAGGAGTCCGTCCAACTGGCCGAACCATTTCTGTCGCTCGTGATTGGCCAGTAACTTTATGCTCGCGTGTATCGACAAATAATGTTTAGAATTGTGGATTTTTTTTAGCGAAAATGAGTTGGGGTTCAAACAGGGAAAAGATCAAAAGAATTCGAAGACGTCGACGGATTATTTCTTCGTTACTGAAATGTTTAATACTAGATTTAAGGGACTCGTGAAAATGACGGATTCTAATATTTTTAAAATTGTATTGAATTGAACAATACAAATTGTATTGTATTGAATATTGTAAAAATGCATCCATGAGCAATTATTTAACCAATTGATTTCTTCGGGTATATATTATTTAAAAAATGGGTGCAAACTTTGATCGGTACATTTACGTTATTTTTATAAAGTAATGTAAAATAGTTGTTTTCAGCGCTCCGTGAACCTAGTGTTAAAAAGGGAGGAATATTTTACTTGGCTCCTGATCCGCGGAGGAATATTTCTTATTGTTTTTCGCATTGAAGTGTAAGTCTGTGTGACTTGCGCTTCCCTTTGTTTGCATCGGCACAATGGAAAAATGCTTTTCCACCGGCCTCGGGTACCAGAGTCGTTCTATTATCCATCGACGGTTAAAAATAAGGAAGTTGAGTTCCCAGAGGATCTGGCAACGAAGCGGCGAGGACAAGGGTTTTATTCATTCATTTCTATTAAAGCGTCTATCTCTGTCGAGCGAATCACGGATTATTAGTTGAACGCCAAGAAGAGAGAGAGACAGAGAGAGAGAGATGGAGAGCGTTCGTTGACATAAAATGTACTACTGTAGAAGACCGTTACCTAACCGGACCCTCAAAAATACTTGAGTTTCGAGTTATTTATAAGATTGAGGACGAGTTACGTTAATTATAGCGTCTCTCATCTCGGCGGTGTTCGATCACCGATGTCGCTTCGGGACCCCGCATTCCGTGATATATCGACCACATTCGCATTTAGTTGGGACAAGAGCGATGGCGTCACACGGCGAACGTTCGCTCGCCGTTCCGACAAACGCGCATTTAATTTGGGTCTGTCGTTGATCGGACACGACGCTGTCCAATCTTATCGATAAAGAAGCACACGCATTACTTTTTCGAGATAGCAGCAAGTCGAGAAACTGAGAGAGAGGGAGAGAGAGAGAGGGGGGGGACCAGTTTCAACAGAGTGCAAGTGCAACGGAGCCGACCGCGACGCCTCTTCCTGTATCGACGCTGATCAATCAATTACGCGCATTAAATGTCGCACGATCGACGGCAAGAAGCGAGCCGCTTCGTATCGGGGCGTGACAGAAACGATCGCAATATCAATGTAAGCCCGAATGACGAACGATTCAAGGTTGCTCGATTAAACGTTTCGTCTCGGATCGATCGCGGGAACGATAGCGGTTGTCGCGCGTTCTCCACGGCGCGACCGTTCCGCCGGAAATTTCGCACGCCGGTAAATATACACCGGGAACGAGGCATTGCACCAGGTATACACCCTAAGGTCGCGATCATAGCAGCCGGTGCCAAGATTCCACCTGTTAGCCTACGTCGCGAGTGATTCGACCGCTAACATTAGCCGCGAACACCGATAGAAATAACTCATTTATATTTGACGTCTTGTCCGAATAATCCACGAGGCGCGTCATCTCTCTCTCTCTCTCTCTCTCTCTTGAGTTCTCGGCGAAAATCCGAGGATTTTCGAGAATTTTGCGAAACGGCCCGAGGTTGCCGATCGAAGAGCGCGGGCGCCGGTCCTCGTCCCGCGGATCGGTCGGGCGAAATTCGCCGGAGCAATTACCGGACGACGGGGGCGATGATCGTTTAATCGCGTTGAAAAATCGTGAAACGCGAATCGGGGCGAGTACGCGATCGATGGGTGAAACTGCGGAAGTTGGAACGCGTTGCGAAGAAACGGTTCGCCCATTCCACGCGGTCTACCGGCAGCTCTTCCTGTCTTTGGCCGGCCGCCAAATTGAAGAGCGTGCTACGCCCGCGCCTCGTAAACCCTCGCCCCTTGGTCAGTATCGTTCATCTTTCGAGATGACGCCGTTCCTGCGATTAAGTAACTACAAATCTCGGGGAAATCTCTCTCGAGAGAGAGAGAGAGAGAGGGAAAGAGAGAGAATTGGTGGCCGTTCCGAGACCCCCAACGGAGTCGGAAAACATTTCTCCCAGAACCGGAGGGGGGCCTTGACAAATCAAATCGATCCGAATCCGGAAACCGGAGGATTCGGTAGAACCAGCCGGCCTCCGATAACGCGAACGTCGGAAGCCGTTAATTGACTTTTTTATCACAGCTTTTTAGATCGTATTCTCTCGGATGACTCGTCGGTTTACGAATCGAACCGCCATCGTCATCGAGATACGTTTATTAACACTCACACTCCTTAACAATTAACGGCAGATCGTCCGCAGAATGTTTCGATTAATAAACCCCGTTTCGTTGCCAGCTTCTGTTATTAAATCCATGCAGTTCAATCCTATTTGCGTTTTTAATCGTAGCTTTGTTGTCTAGGATTAACACTTTGACTGCCAAACTGGAAACCTCAAAAATTCCATAAAATCAAAGTACGTTATTAAGTACGTTTAATGAAATAAAAATTGAAAGAATTAAATGTATGATATTCAACAGTCACCCAACCTTCTTGCATTTTACAGATCCTGACCAAATTTGGTAGAATGAATATATTAACGTAAAAATTAATTCACAACCTGGACTATTAATTCCGTCACCCACATTTGGGTGACATGGCAGTGAACGTATTAACCCGTCGCCGTACGATTCTCTTCGTAACATTCATATTTAGCGGATTCTGTTTGCGACGTTCATCGCGAGGATGACTCGTCGTTAGACAAAGATGGCGAGAAGCTGACGATTGTTGGTCCTCGCATTTTGGAGGACTCTTTGGTGACTGCGGGCGAGTAAAGCGTCGAATAACGAACGGTACTGCGAGATCGCAACCGCGAGCAATTTCACGGAAGGCTCGCTCTCGGCTATTGATTCTACAAGGATGTTTGTTGTTGCGAGGGAACAGATCAAGGCAATTCATACGGCACTGACTCACCGTGCGAGCTATACCGTTTCCTCCGCGGGAAGAGCACGGTATCGCTGAACCTGGTCGGCAGGGTGTTCCGTTTTCTCCGCAAAACCTGCACCAAGTCCTGGTTCTTGTGAATCTCCACGTTGTGCACGTTCTGGTTGCAGTTCACCTTCAGCCTGGAAACGGGTTCGCGTATCGTGTTTAACGAAAGTGGCAAAGCGGGGATCCCGGTTCGGATTCTGCGGGTGATTCGTGAACGCTTACGTAGAGTTCTTCAAGTCCATCGTGAAATATATGACAGCGCTGCTGTCGTCCCTTTGCTCGAGATCGGTCTTCGAGTTTGCGGCGTCCTGTAGCACGCATCTCTCTTGGTGGCTGTCTAAATACGGGTTCATCGCGTCGCTCAGCGTGCGATCCAAACTGAATCCGAACTGCACCGTCGGAAAAAGTACAAGCGTTACGCAGGAGAGACAGATCGTGAATTCGTTAATTTCGGTATTTTCTGCCGATTTCTGAGCGTTCGGCCCGAAGGCCGCGAGACCTCGGTCAACGGAACGCGCTCATCGACTTATTTTAACCCTCGTGTCGCGCTCGCATTTTTGCCGCTCTTAACAAAGTAACCAATAAGAATCGTATAAAACCAACAATGTCCAACATCCATTTCTCGACAACTAAACCGTGACGATTGTACAATCTGCAAAATCATTTTTCTCAGCTATCCTTGATTTTTCGAGAAATTCTGTTCGTGTAAAATGTTATGAACAGGCTTAAAAATTTATTTAGAGAACAAACAAGACGGCATGAGGGTTGGCCGCTGGGAATCCTTACGATTTCAAGGTCCATTTGATTAAAATTGAATTCGCGAGTAAAATCTGAACGGATCTATCGAAATAGAATTTTACATTAACGGAAACGGAACACGCTCATCGACTTATTTTAACCCTCGTGTCGTGCACGCATTTTTGCCGCTCTTAACAAAGTAACCAATAGAATCGGATAAAAACAACAATGTCCAATATTCATTTCTCGATAACTAAACCGTGACCATTGTACAATCTGCAAAATCATTTTTCTCAGCTATCCTTGATTTTTCGAGAAATTCTGTTCCTGTAAAATGTTATAAACAGGCTTATAAAATTTATTTGGAGAATAAACAAGACGGCACGAGGGTTAACGAAATGTTTCCTGCTAAGCGGCTGGGAAAGCTTACGATTTCAAGGTCCATTTGATTAAAATTGAATTAAAATTGAATAAGCGGAATTAACACCAGATTTACGGGATCCGTGAAAATGACGGATTCTAATATTATTAAATTGCGAATATTGAGATTGCAAAAATGCAACCATGAGCAATTATTTAACAAATTGATTTCTTTGGGTTTGTATTATTAAAAAAATGGCTACAAACTTTAATCGATACGTTCATGTTACTTTCATAAAGAAATGTAAAATAATCATTTTCAGTGCTCCGTGAGCCTAGTGTTAAGCGGCTTGCGTAAAATCGTGGAAAAACGTTCACACGGAAAACAAATCTGAACGTATCTATCGAAATAGAATTTTACATTACGCTCCGCGTCACGGTCCGTCGCGTTTGCCGTTTGTTTTTCGATCGGGCTGATAAACAAACGACTGCGAACGGGTCGGTGCGATTGTTACGGAGAACGGGGAAGCGTGTTTTCAAGACTGCTTCGTAGTTCGTTTCCCAGCGGCAATTTACCGGCGTGAATGAGGGGAAAATGGAAACAGGTGTCCGTGAATGGACGGGGACGACGCGTACTATCTCGCGCGACCGTCCACGCTACCATAACTCACCACGGCATTCTCGTCGAGGGGCACAGCCTTGAAATTGGTCAGATTTACGTTCAGACTGCCGCTCTTGTAAAAGCCGAAGGTGCTAAGGGCTATGTACCGCCGTGTGTCTTTCTGCAACATGAGAAACAAAGAAGGAAAGAGTGAAAAGGCATGGCAGGCGTGAGAACGAGGCTGTCGAGATACCGTAACCTATGACTAAGCGGGGCCAGGAAAGAAAACTCGAGGCACGGTTCAACTATAACCTATAACGTCACTCGTCCCTTCGCCCCTGTCGGATTCCTCGCGGAAACCTTTTACGCTCGTTCACGGGTGCTTCTGGTTTGATTCGGGCGAACGTGGTTCACGCGAACCGAACGTCAATACCCGTGTCACGATAACGCTTCGTCTCGAGAAAATCGTTCGTCTCGCTGCGTTCTTTATAGGTCCGAACCGATCGCGCGTATCGGTTTTATCAACCGGTAAAAGGCAATCGATGCGGCAAAGAGAAACGCAGCGAAATAACTGGTAAATACACGGGAGCGCTGTTTCATCGGATTGCTCAACTAACCCGTATCTCGAGTTTGTGTATCCTAGCGGCGGCTAGGACGAGCATCGACATCATCCAAACGCATCGTATCGGTAGTCGTTTCGATTGCATTTTTGCGAGATTTTATTCGAGAAATGTCACATCACGAAAACACTGAATAATCACACACCAAAAACGTCCAGTGTTCGCTCGTCGATAAGCGAGCAGAAACTGAGCTTCGACCACGGTGCAGAGCACATCAGAGGAGAAACTCCGGCGACGGTCGAGGACCAATTGCCAGTGCGCATGCGCTCGTAAGTAGGTCCGTCGTGAACTAAGCACGTCGGAACTAGGTACGTACATTACGCATGCGTACGTAAGTTTGTAAACGGTGAAAATAGATACACGACTACTGTTGAAATTCCTTAATAATTAAAAGAAGCAAGATGTAAAGTTCGTTTCAATTAGTAGTGAGTAATTTTTTAGCAATATTCGGATCATGAAATTATTTAAGCATCGTCTTCCGCCATACTACATTTCAAATATTTCCGCGTTTTCATGCTGCGTGTCAAAAGTTTTATACGAGTTTCGTGTCTAGTATATTTTGTTGTCAGCCGGGTCGGACCGTGACCAACGGAACGCACGAATGCACTGCGCGCGATTTTTAAAATACCACAGCAATTACTAATCTTGGTAATTAATGTTTTTAACAAGTTAGCCTTGCGAATTTTAATCGCAATTTACTTTCTACAGTTTGACAGCATTCCCACCATTCGTGTCACCATCTTTATGGATTTTTCAAAACAATTTCTTCGTTTATGATCAAGATAACAAAAAAAAAACATAGAGTACCAAGTGAAACTATTTTTGCATGTGCTGTCCTGTGTCGTATTTTTTGTATAATTAAGGATAAAAATTGAAGTGAGAAGTTTCGAATGTTAAAAACGTGAAAATAGATAACGCAGACTGTACTTGGGGATAGGATATTGCATATTCGTTTCGAGAAGAAAAGAAGTTCTAAACGTCGGTGGAACTTCTGAGGTTATGTTCCGTTCACCGGTTTCAACGGATATTTGAAAGTAACTACATACGAGTCTATTCATTTATAATGCGATGGAAGACCATTTTGCAACTTTGAAGTTATTAGATTCGGACACCGATACTAGATTGACTAGAGCTTTCAGCTTTTCTGAACTGCCATCGTCTCGACGGTTGCATTTAGCGCAATCTTATCAATCTGGAAATGTCCCTGGTTTGGTTAGGCAGTACAGTTGCGAACAAATTTTCGATCATAATGCGATCACCAGGTAAAATCAAATACGTTTTCAAAATAGGCACATGTGGCTGCAATCCCAATTTATATAGTAGCATTTTGCTTTCAGGCAATTGAAGATATCGGAAAGTATTTTGTGTAAAAAGGACGAACGCAAAAACGAATGGCAAACAACAGTATCGTATTCCGATGGTTTTAAATTACCTGATTGGCATTTATACAACAGTAGTAGGGTGAAACAAACGCCAAATCCTGCGTCCAGTCAAGAAACAAACGATGTAGAATACATGGAAATTGAAAATGTAGAAACTTCAAAAGAAGACATACCGATAACCGATGATGTGCTAATAAATACTAATACAAACACTGAACCAATGAATCAGCCGCCTGAGAGTAAACCAGTCGATGCTGCAAAAGAAAAGAACACAGATTCCTACGAAGATATAAAAAAGAAACTGCGACCTCTGGTTGCAACAATATCAAAGAGCCCAGTTAAAAAAAAGAGAAGTATGTGCTGCCGCGGTGTAGTTTGTTTATGCATCATACCAGTTGTAGTAGCTATAATTGCGCTATTTTTAAATCCTGTTACATACATGATTTGCAATCGTACCACGTTGTTCGAAAGTGGCATAGTTGAACTGAAAGAAAAGTTACATGGACAGGAAAATGCAGTCAAAAATATTGTATTCGCTTTGCAAAATGACATTAACCAATTCAAGATCGTGTGTCTCATAGGTGGGACAGGCGTTGGAAAATCTTACACCACTGAAATTATTGTAAACAATTTCCCAAAGAAAGAAAAGATATCTCTGCACGATGCGACAATAGGACTCGAGTTCGGGAAGAATGTAATTAATTCGGTTGGTTCTTCCGAGTTGATGATCGTAGAGAACTTGAAAATGAATAATTTACATGGATTTCTCCAGTTGTTCAACGAGTTGAAAAAAATCAACAATAAATGCATCACGATATTCGCGATTTTTAACGTAGAAAATGTAAACGAGCAATTAATACGAAACGTAGATCTAACGAAAAGCGTGGACGAAATTAACCAAGCGTCCGCTGATAAACTGATGGACATATCTATCATCTCTTACGAACCTTTAAACGAATCTGCTCTGAAAATGTGCATAAAGGAGGCCGCGGCATACAGTAATTTACAACTTTCGGAAGATCAGGTGAACGAAACTCTACAAATGTTGTTATCATCGGGCACTGGTTGCAAGGGAGCTTATGCGAAAGTGCAAGTCGTAGGTCGAGGATAAACACATGGTGATTCCTTCTCTTTTAAATGAACCCACCGATTACTATTTAGGCGGGCATTATACTTGACACGTTATTTATACTTGTTCCTTAGTGTCTCTTAAAATGTAAGTGATTGCTCATCAAAATGTTCGAGCAGGCTTTTTAATGAGGAAACTAAATGAGAAACCGTACTCTGCTCAATGCGTTCAAGAAGACTGTTGCATTTATTACTTATACAGGGTAGATCGTGTAAATGGAACCTCTTCGATCTAGTGCTTCCATTTGTGCCGCTTCGAATGATCGAAGTGGTCATCTCGTAACATTATTATGTTCTTCTCGGAACCATGCAAGTTTTATCTGAAATATTTCTCAATAAGATAATCGTTAAGTAATCGAAGCGATTCCAGTTACACGATACAGCCTGCGTATGTATTGTTCCTATTATATCATGTTTGTTTTTTTATTAAGGCGAGTGATAGTGTGTGATTCGCATAGGTTTTTTAATCGTATTCGTGATTGAGTTAACGTCGATGAATGTAATAAAATGAACCACGATTGCTATTTTTGTATCACCGAGCAATTCGCCGTCGAAACTATAATGTACGCCGCGATGCGATAATAAGAGAAATAAAATGCATTTACGATCATCATCCATTTGCTCGTTTTGTGTACGTAATGCACAGTCATCGGTACGATCCTTTCACGCACGTAATTTCTCCATCCTCAGCCGGAACATTCTTGCCGGTATACATAGTCGCATTTCACTTTCCGATTCTAACTGTCCGAGCAGTATTGCGTGTCAAAACTAAGAAAACAGTCCAGAACCAAGGATTACGTGTACTTATGCCGGCATTATTGCTACCGTTATGCAAAACCGTGACCATCTGCGTGACTATGTTAACGGTGAATGGTCGCTTTAGTGGTCGCCAGTTCCTCATCTGGTACTGTTACAGCCATAATTAATCACGACGCGACTTCATTCCTCATCCCAGAAAACCTACAATAATAACATCAGTCCCTTGCATTGCAGTTGAACTGCGGGACCTCTATGCAAAAGAAATAAATCTATTTTACTATTTAAAATATTTCAAAGTACTAAACACTTAAGTAAATTGCATCAGCTTCGTGTGCATAAAACGAAAAGATCTTGAAAATATTCTCAATGTTTGATTTGCGAGTCGAAACAGTTTCAGACGCAGTAGAGTAATTGTAGAATCTGCTAATGGGTATCCAAAGCGTTGAGAATTGGATTTGAAGAAGTTTTGGATTTAACGATGCTCCAGGAAGAGGGATTAAGGACGCAATTTGAGAAGTTTCGCAAGGGACTGGTCAAGATCGCGTGGAAAGAAAGCATCGTTACGAAATTAACCACCGTCGTGGTTGGTTTAGGCGGACGGGAGATGATACCTGTCGCGAGGCATGTATAAAAGCAAGACAATTAGGTAAATCGAGTCATTCCGTGGCTGCATAGAGTCGTGGGATCGCGAGCCAAGTTTGCTCGGTGACAGAGCGAAGGTTTTCGACTGTGGCGGCTCTCGAAAGTGTCGGATCGAATTGAACCTTGCGAAGCGACAGTGGGAATTGACCCTCGAAGGGTGCTGGCGCTAGTCACCCGACCGCGGGAACTCCGGAGGTGGAGCTAGAAGAAAGGTGCGACTGGAAATTATAAAAGAGCGATCGACGGTCAAGAGGAGTCCAGTCTCCTTCAAGTGTTCACCTGTGCGACAACGATCCGGGTATGTCAATTTTCGTTTTACTACCACAATTGCAGCAACTCCTTTCGAATATTTTCGTCGCCGCTCTTCTTCGAAAGAACAGATTCACATTTCTACTCGCTCTCAAGGATAGTCATCCCGCTTCGAGGTCAACGGAGAAAAGTGAAAAAAGTAGATCACACTTTACAACGTTTCTATTATTTTTAACTCGTTTCTGATTTTATTCGACTTCAAGAAGAGATGTTTATTCTCTTTCAAAAATAATAATCGCACCTCAGGCCAATGGAAAAAAATTGCTCATATTTGTGAATATTATTCTGTTTTTCTTTTTGGCTAAGAAAATTATTTACAATTCACCTGTCGCATCATTACGATTTCGATCGCTAACGAAAATATTTTAGTTACATTTTCCTCTGGAATCCACCATTTTTGAACATTGTAATTTCGCAAACATTTCGAAAATAATAATCGCATCTCAGGCCAGTGGCAAAAAATTGCTCATATTTGTCAATATTATTCTGTTTTTCTTTTTTTGGCTAAGAAAATTATTTACAATTCACCTGTAGCATCATTACAATTTGGATCGCTAACGAAAATATTTCAGTTACATTTTCTTCTGGAATCCACCATTTTTAAACATTGTAATCCCGCAAACATTTCGAAAATAACGACAGCTTCCTCCCAAATTTTTTAAACGTTCGAAAACGGAGAGAATATCTATCGAAGGTTGCAGCGAGTTTTAATTGCGATTCGACGTACTCTAATCACGATCATCGGCGTTATTCATCGTTCCGACGCGACGAGAAATCGAAATACTCGCGTGTAGCGGCCTTGTCTTGAACGATCGAAGATTTTAGAGGTCAAGAGTGCGAACGTCGTCGTCCTTTTGAAAAATATTCGACGACCCTGGCGCTGGAAAGAACCATTGAAAGAAAGACGCGCGTTTCGAGAAGTTTGTACAAGAGATTAAACTCTCAAGTTCCAGGAAGCAGAGGCGTAGAGGGCAAACACTAGGAACGAATTGACAATTTACACGGTACCGTTCAAGAGACGTTTCGAACACTTCGGCAAACAAGCGAACACTCCAGATTTTTTCGCGAGCGTTGTCGGTCAAACTCGAGGAAATTCCGCGCTGCTCTCGGCTCGAAAATAATGAGAAACGAACGTGCAATTTCGAGGGAGTCACGTGGAATTGCTCTATCACGTTACGCGATCCGATGCGAGGAAATGGTTGCGTTCGGGGTGAACGGTGATTGATGCCGAAGAAAGAACTTGAAGAGTAATAATCTCATAAGTAGCACTTTCTACGCGGAAGACGGCCGCGGCGTTTACCTTCCCGATTGCTCGGTTGTACAATCGCCCCGTAACCCGATTAGTATTACGTCCATTGACGTTAAACGTCGTGTGAATCGTTTATCATCGAACGCCTCGCGCTACCGTCGACGTCAACGTTTCGAATCTTGCGATCACGATCGACAGACGAACCCGTGGGTTTCTATCGTCGCGAATTAGACATCGAGGATCGTGAATCTCGACGATCGATTTCGTATGCGAGGCTTGTAGAACAACGGGAGCCCTTGAGGTGCCGTCGATGGCCTCGCGATAGCATTGTTTTTCTTTTCATTCGATGCAAAGTTCATTCGGACAGTGGAGGCCCGTCCAAGGTGGAATTAGCATTACTGATTTTTTCTCGACACGTTATTCCAGAATTTTTGCGAGTCCACGGCTGAGGATTTTTTAATATCCTTGAACGACCTCGAGCTCACCCTCGATAACGTGATCTAATAATTTGGGATTATCGTGCGAAGATTTGTCAGCTTAAATGCAGCACGATAAAATTTTCAAAGTGTTGACCTGGCCCGATGGAAAATTTTCAAGAGCTTGAATGCAAGAGATGGTAAAAGTTCTATAGAATGTAACGGTAATGGGGAATGTTTGGTTTACGCAAGCCAGTGTAAAATTGCGTTATAATTACATTATTAGATGAGGGTTAAGCTCGCGTGGCGAATTCGCCGTGAAAATGAGTTCACCCTCGACAACGTGCTCTAATAATTTGGGATTATCGTGCGAAGATTTGTCAGCTTAAATTTAGCACGATAAAATTTTGAAATTGTTGACGTGGCCCGATGGAAAATTTTCAAGAGATGGTAAAATTTCTGTAGAATGTAACGGTAATGGGGAATGTTTGGTTTACGCAAGCCAGCGTAAAATTGCGTTATAATTACATTATTACATGAGGGTTAAGCTCACTGACAAAATCAGTGGTCATCGTGAAGACGTTGATTACACGGTTGCGCAATATAATTTCTCCGTCCGGTAAGATTGGATCGGCGTTCGAATAGGTTGGCGGATAGGAAAATCCGCGGGGCGCGTAGTTTAGGTTATTTAATGGGTGACCGATGGGGAAACACGATCGATTCGCGTTAGCCAGCCGTACAAAATCGGAGAACAAAGATGGGCGCGCAGAGCCCAGACGATTGCGTAACCGGAGAAAGTTGTTGCGAAACGTTCGAGGGACTCGCTTACAGCATATGTTGGTACCGCGGAACACGTAATACTCTCGGTCGTTCGCATACACCCGGTCGAACATTATATCATGAACCGACGAAATTGTTATGTCACAAAATCACCGGCGAGTCAGCGGTACCCCGATGGGGGATTACGAAACTGCTTGAGGGGGGCGGGGGGGTGCCCATTCGTCGCGGAATGGGCAATGGAAATGGGGAGGAAAGTAGGCGAGTATGCGAGTACGCGAGTCTGGTACCGGTCGAGCGTGTTCATGCTCGCATCCGCGGTACGTAGATTCGCTTTCATCGACGGCGTGACTTTGAACGGTGCCGAGGGAACCGTGTCAGCGGCTCGGACCCAAAGGAATAGCATCTGCCGGCCGTCGAGAAGACGGGCAAACCGGATCGCATCCAGTTTCCCGTGTGCGCTATCGCACCGTAGATTCTAAAAGCCCAAAGAGCGGCCGTAAGAACACCGATGATGCACTTTTAGGGGAAAACGATCGAACCGCGATCCTAAGCCGACGGGGTTGTAGAGTTTCAGCCGATAATCGACAGCGAACCAGAAGAACTTTGCCGATCGAAATGGGCGCGACAGAGTGGGTAACCGAGGGGGACAACTACGATTGCACCCTCTCGAAGGAGACGCAACAAATCGCCAAGGACGAGCTACGGGAGGACAAGAACACTCGGGACCAGGCCCTCGAACAGATACGCGACTGGATCAAAATGAATCCGCGAATCGAGAACAGCCGTCTCGGTGAGACAATCGACTTTACCCCTGCGATCGTCCTCCCTGATCGAACTCGCCCTACCAACACGCAATTAGACTGCGGATCTTTGTAGAAAACTAGGAGGTTAAATCCAAATTTTGTTGAACTCTCTTTTAACCCTTAGCACTCGAATGGCGACTGTAAGGCGCCACTGAAAAATTCCTGTATCATTATTCGAAATATTTCTTACATTTTAAATATTTTTGTATTTAATAAATTACTAAACGTTTCAGTACTGTACGAGCGAATTGCACCATTTTCGTATGTATAGCATGAAAAATATATACAGTCAGACCCATAAGTATTGAAACATTTTACTCACGTTATATTGTGGTCCGATTGTTCTAACTTCTCAGTTATGCGATTTGTAAGAGCGTACGAATACTTATGGAACTGACTGTATATAGAAGGGAAATATTTCTAGGTCGGAAGAAATGTTTCGTTTTAGAGTTAAACTGGCTTCGAGTGCAAGGGGTTAATTATCTCATCAAGCTGAAACTAGTATACCGACGCCCCAAAATCTTTCTAATACCGTTTTGAATTGTACCTATTTTCTAAATTCATAAAATCCGCAGTCTAATCGTCGAAACTGTGTCATTTCTAATCGGTGCACTCTTGCGTACCGCCAGATGCGCAATTTTTATTAAGGTTTCTGAGATGCAAAAAGTTCAACGTGCCGATGGCGGAAGAGGCCATCGAGAGATACCTGCTGCTGCGACAGGTTTACCATCCGGCTTTCAATCATTTGGACCCGACCGAGCCGACGATGGAGGAGCTTCTGTCGTTGGGGTAAGACACCCGGGGAAAATGGCGGACGCGGGCGTCGCCGCAATATTCTAATCCGCTTCGGTTCTCTCGCTTCAGGTACCTGTTCGCCGCACCCGGCCGCGACTCGAAAGGCCGCCGCGTTATAATCGCCAGACCAGGTAAACGCCAAATCTCCTCGCATACCGTCTAACGATAATGATAGCTTTCGCCTCGACGAGCAAAGTCTGCGGGGAACACGCATGCGACCGAGTTTCCGCTCCTCGTTCGCCGCGACACGAACGAGGTTTCTCGACTCTCGTCTTGCACCGGACGTGGACATTGAGCCTTTACGAAACCAGCAAATTTTTTCTCCTCGACTTTATAGAGAACATTTTATTCGTATTTTTACTGTGCACGCAGTAGTTATCTTGGTAGATTGAAATTACCTAATAAAGGCCGTGAAAGTCTCAAATCTCTGATTACGACAAAAATTGTTAGGTAATTTCAACCTACCAAGATAACTACTGCGTGCACGGCAAAAATACGAATAAAATGTTTTCTATAAAGTCGAGGAGAAAGAAAACTGTAATGTTTGTTATGAATGTATCAAATTTGCAGTCTGTTTAAGAGACATAAAGAGATCTGCAACTTTGATTGTTTGTGTATTCTAAAGTATGAAATAGCTACGGTTCGAGTACGAAATTTTAGAGAATGGTTTCCGCAGGTGTGTTCGATCCGCACAAGTACACGAACGCGGACATGTGCAGAATCCACGCGATCACCTACGAGACGGTGATGGAGGACGAGGAGAACCAAGTGCGTGGATTCGTTCATTTCGCCGACGGAGCCGGCGTCAGTTTCCCGCATCTGACGCTCTTCACTCCGAAGGAAGCTGTACGCATCGTGAAGAACGGCGAGGTACCATCTCTCTCTCTTTTTCTCTCGTTCGGCCTATTTCTGCCACGGTTTCTACCGTGAATCTGGGCCTGGCTCTCGTACCAGATTATTCCCAATCATCGGCCCCGCCGTGAGATGTTTCCGATTCAAGGACACTGATGCAACAGTATTTCGTAACGCCTCCGAAAAAAGACAGCCGACGATAACCGGTTCTTCAGCCACTGTTCCACTTTTCCCGAATGTCCGACGGATCTCCGGATAACGACCGTGAACCTACTTTCCATAGCATCGTCGAACCCCCCTCCCACCTGTATGTCTCCCATTTCCCAATTAAACGCGTGCCTCGGTGTAAGACAAATATTAGATCATTTCGTCACTCGTGTCCGTTATCGCGTTTTAGAAACTTCTCATTTTCCTTCTCGTTTCACGGAGAATTCTCACGTTTCTCGTTGCATCATAGCGTCCACGTTGGTACAAAGTGTTGCAGTGTAAAAGCTCGTGCTCGGTTTTCGGCGTTAAAATGTAACAGGAGACCCGGCACGAACTTCTGCACCGTTTCGCATTCACCTTGCATACACCATCTTTGAAAACCGGCGATAAGATCGGACAGCTGTTCGCAAATAGCAGGCACACGCTTTCACTTGTGGCGATTCATATCGAGTTTCATTCCAGCGAACCATACCCATGCGGCACAAGGAGGTACACGCCATTAACACCCACCCCTCCGTGAAGTTTGCTCTTGACTTCGGTCTGACACTGATCTCCGAGAAGATCCGGAAGCGAGTGAAGATCTACACCAGCCTGAACGACGCGATCAACCAGAAAATGGATACGAGCCTACTGCCGAAGGAGTACGGCGGCACCATGCCCATGAAGGAGATGATCGGTAATCTTTATCTCGCGTTGAGTCGCTTGAATTTCAACTTCCGGTTCTAATTCATGGATCGGATAACTAACAGTTAGACTATAATCTTAACAAGTAGGAAATAATATATTGGCATTCGTAAATTTGTTAAATCTTTCTACTGCTCTAAATTGTGCCAGCTCGTTTTTGGTATAATGCATAATATCCGCGGTACGCTCTATTATAGTTAATTGTTATGTTGATTCATTGATTCCACCGTGCTTGACACCTGTCGTTGTAGATCTATGGAGGAAAGAGCTGATGGAGATGAGACCAACGTTGCTCAGCCACGACAAGATGAGAGTGCGTTTGGAGCTGTACTCCGAGAAGGCTCGGGAGGGTGCAGTGTCGGCGTTGAAGCAAGGTTTCGGCTGCTCGGACATCGGCTCCAGCGACTCGAACATATACGGCATCACCGGCTCCTTCAGGAAGCTCGAGGTCGATTGATCGCACGAATTCACCGGATAACAAGCACCATCGTCTCTAATCGTATTTACTTTGTCTGGGGGACAAGTCGATTATGCTGGTAGCACTCGTATCGCGGATACACAGAAATGAATCTACGGATCTCGGTCGACGCGACTGCTTTACTCGCGGCCTCGACGAATTGTTAATATTATTAGTTGCCGCCTTTTCTGGGAGGAAATCGTAGAGATAAGGACACACTTAACGCTTCTTCCGTTCGAGCCTCGCGGTATTTGCACCATGGGAACAACACGATCGTGCGAGGCTCGAGCATGGTAAATTAGGTTTACGAATAGACTTGCGTTTAATTCACGATAAGTTACACGAAATTTCATTGTGGCACTCGATCGGTTGTACATAGGAAATAAATGCACATTTTTCTACATCGATCCCGATCTCCTTTATTCACGGGAACTAAGCTTTGATCCAACTGCTGATTATGTCTCGTACCCTCGATCTTGCTTGGACCAGCTCTGGGGCGTCCGTGGCTTCGTTGCTGTACAAATCGCGGCAGTGCGAGGAACCTAGAAGATGTTTCATTCATTTGTTAACTCCTTGCCTCTTGCAAGTTAGACTCGCGATAAATATTCCGAACAGAATCTACTAAATGTGTACATAGAATAAATTATCTTCCTCTTCTGGGAAACCATGAACGACCAATTGCGGCGTTCGAGCAGGAACTCGCAAAGCTAACTATTTATGTTTGCGGTCGTATCGATTTTGCGGCCCCATTGGGTCAATTTGACAACAAGGGACAAAGTTGGAAAAATGGGGGATCGTCGAAGGTTAAATGACGTGTTTTAGCGTTTCTCCTATAATCTGCTTCAGCGTCGTCGCCTACCGTTAATCAATATAGATGGCGAGAATCGGTTCACGTCTCGAAGGACCGATAGAACATGCCACGGGTCGATGTCCCCGTTGGTGAAGATCACGTTCCGCAAATCCGGTCGCAGTCCTCCGTACATCCTATTCGACCGCCTGACCCTCGCGTCCAGGATCTTTCCGTCGAAACTGCAAAACGAATGCTACAGCAAAATCCATGCACGATTTGTCAGGAATCGTGCTCGTGGTACGTACTAATCGCCGTAAAGATCCGTGCATAAGTCCGTGAAGTAGCCCAACGGGAACAGCGTGCCGAAGATCGACTTCTTCGAATTAGTCGTCTGATAAGAACTAAACTCGTAGCACGTCTGGTAGAACCATTGTCTCACTGAAAGCGTTCAAATTACGAAAGAGAGAACAGAGTAATCCGAGCCCTCTTAGTCCGTCCCTATTGTCAATTCGATATCTGTACCTCCGCATTATTTATAAATGACGAGAACAATTTTATCTCGCCTTATCTCTCGCTCGCAAAAGCGACGTTTCAGAAATCTGACTATCTATCTTGCCAAGAGACAAATTAATATTTTATCCGTCGAAAGTCTGCTGATAAGTCTTTCAATAACTGTGCTACAAAGAATGCTGAAGGAAGATTAATCATGTTATTCTAATCGGCTACCTCGAAAGATTGAAATTGCTATCGCTATTGAACGGAAGAGGGTAAGTGCTTCATAGTGACTAATGGCGAACACGAAACGTACTGATGTCGGGTTGCATGTCCCACGGTTTCTTCGTGTACTTCTTGATGAAATCCGGGTAGCTGATCGCGCATTGCTGCTCGTCGGCGACAAGACGAGCCAGTCTCTGAAGGGGGGTGCCTAAGTAGCGCGCGGTCATGTGCTTGCAGCAGGTTGCAATTTTCCTCTCTCCCTTCACCACTTTGTCGTACTGAACGACACCGGCGAACGGCTGCCGAGAGCAAGAAACCATTAGTTGCGCAACCGAGGAGTTTCCGATTTTCCTTTCTTCGGAAACTCGACAAACAGCGCGTGACATAATCGCGCGGTTTCAGGTACCGTACCTCCGCCAAAGAGTTCATGAAGTACCCAAGGTCGCTGGAAGAGTTTGTCTTCGGCACGTAGCAGAGGCTAAACAATTTCATGCAAAACGATATAGTGACAGTGTTGAGCACAACTCTGTTAGGCAATAGCAAAGAAATGGGAGTTTACTTGAAGTAGGACTTCAATTTCTCCGGACCCTGCGGAGTCGCCAACAGTTCCTCGACCGCGTCGAACGCCGCTTTGATTTCGTCCACGCATTCCTGGCTGTGACTACGCAGCGATTCGGTCACCACTTCGTAATACTCTGAAAAACGTAATCGATCCGTTTTTTTTTCTCTTTGTTGCTGGAATGCGAGAGACGAAAGTTTCGAGAAACGCGGACGAATTTAGCTCACCGTGAAAGTCGGCCTTCGCGAAGATCGGAGCACTGCTGGCCAACGCGCCCTAGAAGAAGGATCGTTGACACTTTCCCTACAATCTCGACTATCTTATCAATTCACCGCGAAAATGTTATAGACTCGAAGCAGTTTGTTCGATAAAGCAAACTCCCTCGACCGTGTAAAGGTGGACGTGCTCGATCTTTCAGCGCAAAGATTGTTTTTCCAAGACTATACAAATAAGTATGAAAAATACAACAGTGAACGTGGTAACAGGCTTTCTAATGACTCTGCTGTGTCCAGAATAGGTTCAACAAAATTTCCCCTTAAACAGTGAGGTAACTGGGATCTATGAATGAAATTGCTGTAGTTGCAGAACAATTCGTTAAAAAAATTCACGGTTGTTAATCTTTGGCTTTCGAACGGCCGTTAGATAATCAATAGGCAAAGCGAGGAGTGGAAACCATAAGAGAAATACTTGAATAAGATGCGGGTATTTCAGTCTGGCCCAGGTTGCCATGTTTCCGGCGTAAGACCCTCCGAAAACGACCACGACGCTGTTCTGGAACGCTTTCTCCTTCTTCTTGGTCTCTATGAAGTACGCCAAGTCCGCCAATGATTGATCGACGCTCAAGTACTGCATGTTCCTCGAGTCCAGGTCCCTAAAATGTTACGCTGTCGCGAAATCGTGATGTCGGCCAAGGATCGAACCGGAAATGGATCTCTTACACGGTGGGATGACTTTTCCCGTAGTAACGGTGCTCGGTGTAGTACATCATACCGTTGTGCGCCTTGGCCACTTCGTACATTTGACCCGTCAGCAGGTAACCCGTGGATATTTCCCATTCCCCGCCGATCATGATCAAAATGGGCCCACCCTCTTTGAACAGGGCGGTGTTCTCGTAGTAGCGCTGTTAGAACGGGGAAACGGAAACGCGGTGAAATTAGGTTGCCGTGAAAAAGTTATTCGCTGGACTGCGAATTTTGCGAAACAAAATTGCTGAGACGCCAGAAGAATTTAGGTGAAATTATAAAAATAAACCCAAAGAAATGGTTGAACAATCCCTCCAGAAGGAAAGCTTCTGATAATCAAGTTGGAGGATTTCGATCTTTCAAAAAGAGTCGTCGCCTAACGCATACCATGAACCAGGTGCGATTGTTCTGCGGATTGAAGTGATCGAGGGGCTGCTCGATCCAGGCCTCGCTGATCTTCTGCACATCGATGATGTGCGATGTGTCTGGCTCTTCCAGACCATGAAAATGGAACCCATGAAGACCGACTGCGTCGCCGAGGTGGAAAACGGCGCACAACGCCCACAAAACGCTTAAAACGATCATGTCGAATCCTCGACGCGTCCGCGAATCAATTACTACAAAGTTAGATCAGCCACGAGACTTGCGATAGCCCTAATTCACCGAATACTGACTCTCGAGACCCGTTGACGATTGTTTTAATACCTATCGATACGGTAGTCTGAGAATCGATTCGAATTGAAAAAGACCTTATCTGATAAAACATGCTGTGTAATTGATCTGTTAATCTCGATCGAGAGAGAACAATCAATCGGTCAAAAATATTGAATTGTAACCGTAGATATGTAGACACTCGACAGATAAGATTCGTGGCACGTTGAATTAAAGCAATCGTCGAGCGCACAATCTCTTGTCGCATCGAAGATGTCGATCGCTTGATCGTTAAATAGATTTGGTCGCATAATCACAAACTCGGTAGATATAAAATACTTTATTGTTCAAATGCACTTGGACATGGAAAAATGACTGGTCATCTGACTGCAATGATCGCAGAACCGCGTGTAGACAGGCCTCACCGCTTGTCATTGACTTTCGACTCGTCCTCCGAGTCCGTCGTTGCCCAAGCATCGTCGGAGTCGCGTTTGCGAGGATACGCGGTCGCTGCAGGCTTGTCTGCGTCTTTCTCTTCGACGCTGCTCGAGGAATCCGAGTCGGAGGACTCTGAACTGTCGGAATTGTTCTGACCGGAAGCGTCTTTATCCCATTTGGACTTTACACGGGGTATATCTTTGGCGTGGTCGTTCCTCCCGGCGACGACCGAGATCTCAGAGGTCGGCTTCGATCTCCGTTTCGAGGAGTCCTCGACGGAATCTCGATGACTCTTCGATTCTCGCCTATCTTTCTCTCTCCCCTCTCTCCAGTATTTGTTCGAGCATCGGCGAGACTTCGAATGATAGCTTCCGTCTCCGGTCTTCGAGTGTCTCTTGCGAGAGTACCTCGGCGACCTTGATCCCTCGCGATCCTCTCCGTCATCGGCGTCTCTCCTCTTCTCGTTCCTTCGCGAGTATCTTCTAGACGACTCCCGGCCGTTCGATGCGTCCTCGTCTTTCGCGTTCTCCTCGAAATACTTTTTGGATCGCCGCCGTTTGCTAGGAGTCTCGTCGTTATCGGCGATCAGCCTGTCTCTGTCGGGCTGACGCTTATCGCGGGAGGATGCCTGCCGGTGCAACGACTCGTCGCTTCGACGGTGTCGTTTGTCGCTGCTCCTCGAGTACTGATGATCGGTTTCAGGCTCCGGTGACTCCGACCACCTCCAGTTCTTGCCGTCGTCCGCTTCGCTGCCGTCCTCCCATTTAGATTTGCTCCTGCGAATTGAAACCAACATTTCAGTGGAAACCGACTGAACTGTTCCAGAGGGATTGCTTTAAGAGTTGAAAAGGGACCATGACCGAAAATCCGAGAAAAGCTCAGCACATGCTGAACTGTAAACCATTATAGCACCTAGATTTATTCTACCCCCACTCTTCCTAATCTTCCACCACTTTCAACACCTTCCAAAAACACATCCTTCAACCAATCATAGACAACTTCCTAAAACCACAGCCACATCCGAGCTTTCCTAATTCCAGTACGATTGCAACCAAGTCAGAACTGTTTCAAAAACCGAGATTCTAACAGCTAACCGAGTCTTGTCACATCGCAATAAAGACCAGTTCTCCGGTTATTGACAATACAATCATTCGCCGTTAAACCTTTACTCAGTCAAAGACATATGTCCAATGATTTTCTGAAACCTCGTACAATCATAACAGCTATAAATTCTAGGACGTCGAGAGCAACCCGACGACAGACGGTAGCCCGAGGGTGCAACCCACCTGTGCTCAGTCCTCCTGCTGCTCGCGACGTCTTGAGAGGACGAGCCCGAGGACTTGGCCCACCTATGCGGGCTCTTAATGTCGTACTCGTCCCGCGGGTTTCGAAAGGTATGCAGAAAATTGCACGCCCTGCCTTTCGGGCACTTTGCCATGCCGCATACGGCGCTTCTCCAGGACTTCAGATTGGCAAACTCGCAATTAAGCTGCCGGCCGGCATACCAACGACCTTTCAGCTTTCTCAGTGCCCTGGCCGCCTCCCGTTCGGTGTAGTACTCGACGTACAGATTCCCTCTCAGATGAATCTCGGTGTTGCAGCAGTACTTCAGGGTCTTGATCCTGCCGAACGACTCCAGCTCCGGGACCACGTCCTTGTAGAACTCGCGGAAATGCTCGCGCGTCTCCGAGCTCTCGAACTCCAATCCTATGTCGGTGTCGTACTCCGCGGAGTTCTTCTCCAGCGAGAAATGCGTGTAGAATCCGGGCACCAGGATCACCTTGCTCAAGCATACCCTGCGGTGGTTCCTCGAGCAGGTGTCGCCATATCTGAAAACGAGAATGCCCATTGAAGCGTCGAGTTTCCCAAGAGCCTTTTCGAATGGATACTACAAGTTGATGATGAGTAAGTATAATTTCTTATTTGTGTCTCTCGGATGATAAGGTATGAAATAATTGTTATTTATAAGTTAATTGCAGAAGATCGTATGGCCGGGGATACCTGCAGGCAGCCGTCTTTGTGAAGAACGGACAGAGCTCTTTCCCGGGCTGACTGTCGATCATCTCGCGCAGAGCTTCCGGCGTCTTGATCCCGTTGTCGATGTAGTCATCGATCTCCTTGACCAGTCGCTCCCTCTTCTTGATGTCCTCTTCCCGCTTCCGTTTCTCCTCCTCCTGTTTCTTGCGGATCGCTTCCTGTTTCGCCTCGAATTCCTCTCGGATCTTCGCCTCCTGCTCCAACTGCAACTGTCGCGCTCTCTGCTTCCGCTCCTGTAGGATTTGCCATTCCTTCTGCGCTCTCACCTGGGAAGATCGACACGGAACGATTAGAGGTCGTCGCGATACCGGATTCGAGCACCGCCCGCTTACAGGGATCATGTAATAGCTAGCGGGCTTCGGCATCCACATGTTCGCATTGTTTTCATGGTTAATACAAAGTTCTTCTCCGCAATCGCCGAAACGCGTGCTATCGATTGCGGGAACAAAAGAGTGCCGCTGATCGGAGAAAAACGGTCGTCTTTCGAACGGACGTCTTCTGCCATTACCGATGGTATCGGAGACGTTTGAAGCGATCGAGACAGGTGAGAACATGCACCTAGAATAACCATTGTCCAATTGCAAATTTTCCAAACAGAAATCTTGTCCTCTCTAACTCGTTCGATGTCCAATATACAGCGTGTCCCACACAAATGGGAACAACTAAATATCTTTCGTATTTACAGTCCTATCAGAAAACTTCAGAGGACAAAGTGACACTATTTGCAGGGGGCAATATAATGATGAAGAAAACAAATTTTTTATGTCGTGTCCTTTAATGAGATTTCGAGGTCATCGATGTTTTTTTTTAATGGAATAGTATATTTTTTTACGATGGCATGATAGAGAAGAAAAAACTGAATTTAGTGGATACCACCTGTTTGACCTTGAAATGACCTCACTTTCTTTGAAATTTCCTTGCAAATTAATTAACCCTTTTAGTGCCGGACGAAAAAGAATATAAGGGAAAGTTGAACCGAAAAACAATTTATTTGAATTCTCTCGTAATGAAATTAGACCATTTATAACGTATTATAAATTTATTTTGAGATAGAGCTCTCTCGCAATGCGAATAGTAAAACGCTACAAGGTGTGATATATCGACCTTCGGCACTAAAAGGGTTAAATTCGTTTTACGGCTACCGTGTATAATTCAACTCACTTCCTCTTCCAGCCAGAGTCTCTCTCGCTGCTCGTGCTCCTCCTCTTCTGTCCTCTCTCTTTCGGCCCGTTCCTTCTCGCAGTTCTCCAGCCAGTTCAAATAGTCCGCGTTTTTCTCGAGTGCTGCCCTCAGACGTTCGGCGTCGGTATCTCTCTCGGCGGCCGCTTTGCGACGCAGACGCCTGCGACGCTCCTTTTTCGCCGTCCGTCGCCATTCCTTATGACTTCTCTTCGTTGGCACGCGACCGTCCATTATCAAGCATTTTCCTTCAGGAGCGTGACGCTCGCCCACGTTGTCTCCGAGGATCTGCTAAACCGTTCGAGTAAAGCGTACCGATATATCCGTTACACGTCCGACACTCGATTCCAGCGAAAGATCGGAGACTACACGTGCACGCCGCCATGTTGTCATCGAGGCAAGCTTTCGATCGAGATAGTCCCCAAATGTTTCCGCAACTGCACGACAGAACGGCAATTCGGGAATATCATGATATTCTTTCACATTTCAGCGGACTAACGTTCCCTCGGCATTTGTTTAGTTTATTTGTCGCTCTACTGTCAGTCGAAAAGAAAGAATTCAGCCTGCGGACGACGACATTTTGTTTACGGATCGTCTTCCGCATAATTTAATGCGTGCGTCACCGCTGAAGGCGCGTTCGGCGTGCCACAAACCTGTATTTCGTCGTTCTTCGACGGACTATGTTCGATGACTATGTTCTCTGACCCGTACGTGGCGTCTGTTTACAGTATAGGGAATTCTCGGGGAAGGCCTAGGGACTTTCGTGTCAAAGTCACGGCCACGTCTATCTACGTCGACTATTAAAAATGGAATCTGCTTTACGATCGTAGTTTACTAGGTCAAGTTCAGTCGAATGCATCGACATGAATGCGTCTCGCTCTCTCGTTGCATCAGATTTTGCAATCGGGGTCCGACAAGACGTCATTGCGTGAATAATTAAAAAAATCGCAACTGGTTACAATTGTACGATCGATCGTGGCTGGGATGCTTTCTCGCTGCCATTCTATTTTAAAATATTATTTCCTGATTCCCTTGCGTTTAGACGATCGCGATCTTTCGGCGCACAGGGCGGAAATAGATTGACTCGTAACAATGATCTATAGATCGCGGATTGTTCAACGGCGGAGCCAACATTCGCTACATTTATCGTTTCAATTTACGTTGTTAACGGACCGTGGATTATGTGCGTCTATGCATTCGCGATGAATTTGAGTCGATGAAATTTTAGACAGTAGAAGATCGGAAGAATTTGGGAATATTAATCAAGGAAATATTGGAGAGGAAAGAAAGACTTTTATGTAGCTCCTCTGTTAAGAGTTTTATTGCGTCCGAAAGAATATCAGGATCATTTTAGCACGGGACACTCCGTATCGGGATAACGACGCAGCAACGACCGTTCGCATTAACGTTTCATTAGGATCGC
Organism: Halictus ligatus; assembly: GCA_028454255.1. Lineage (NCBI taxonomy): Eukaryota > Metazoa > Arthropoda > Insecta > Hymenoptera > Halictidae > Halictus > Halictus ligatus. Next base: position 1,428,726 of record CM052137.1, read on the forward strand.
CGCATGGCCGCAAATAGCCGGGCGTGTTAATACAATAAAAGGGCGTTTTAACGTGCCCGGCCAGAAGTTGAACAAACTGTTAAATGCAGCACGCTATTTTCGAGAGCTTTTTAATATTTACGAGGGACATTTAGTACTCGGCGTTTACGGCGCCAAACTGAAATATCTAGCACGCTCCCGAGAGAGATCCCTGCGCGTAAACACCGGCAAAATGTTTTCCCGGAAAATTTCCCCTCCGATTCCGTTGTTCGACACGAAAAACAGCGTAATTTCCGACTGCAAGCGACCCTCTCTTCAGAGTAGAAGAAGAATTCAGAGGGTTCTCGGAAGGGAAGATGGAACGTTAACTTTAACTAACAAAAGTTTCGCATGCTTTCGTATCCTCCTGCGAAACATTTCCGAGTCGTATGGTAGCTACTCAATATTCTGATGTACAATGACCTGAATTTCGGCCCTTCTTTTGCGAAAGGTTCAATTTTCCTAACATTTAGTTTTGTCTGTTGAGGCTTTCGGATATAAGCCGTGTCCTGAAGGAAGAAATTTCCCTAATGGAGGAAAAAAGACTTTTATATAGCTCCTCTGTTAAGAGTTTTATTGTGTCCCAAAGAGTATCAGAATCATTCTAGACACTTTTCCAAATTTCATAATCTATCGCACGGGACACTCCGTATCGGGATAATGACGCATAGCCTTAATTAACCGGGCGTGTTAATACAATAAAAGTAAGTTTCTTAAATTGAATAAAAGGAAATTTCTTCCTGTAGGACACGGCTTACGCCCGAAAGCCTGAACAGACAAAACTGTAAAATGCCGGCCCGTGAAAGTCTGAAATCTCTGATCCTCCTATATATAACGTTAAACCATTTCTAGGCGTCGAACTCGCTGAGGAGCAACTCGTTTTCAAGCAGAAATCGAAGCTCGCGAAAGGGAACTCGGACCATCGACTTTTCCCGAGATATCGAGGTACCCGATCCCGTCTCTGGAAGGGATCGCCGATCGAAACGGTCTTGTAGGTACGCTCCTGCACAGGTACCGTTACCCCTGAGAGAACGTTGAACCACAAACAGTCCGAACCGGCGCGTCCGAACCAGCTCCGGTAGTTCCCGAAACGACACGGAGGAGCAAGGACAACGTTCCAGACCCGGCGATCTCGAGAACAGTTTTCGAAGTCGCACAAAGCAGGCAGGTGTTCCTCGCCGGTACGTGTCGAAACAATACCGAGAAACGTCGCGCAGGTTGACGGTGTATGACATTGGAGACTATCGGTGTGCGTGCATGTGTGTCGCCTGACAAAGGAGACAAGGGCGCCGGGCAGGTTTTCGTGCGAGCGATTACCAGTTATCGTGACGACGTTCCAGTCACCGGAGCGAAGACGACCAAGCGCCTCGCGTAAATGAGTTTGCCGTTCGATCGTTAAGTGTGTCGAACGGGAATCGGGAATCGGGTCCCGATGGAACCTGCGAAGGCGAGCCCGGCGAACGGACGGGTCGACGAGCGGGCCAAGAAGATGGAACGGAAACGGAAATCGGTGTTCTGGGCGTACGTGCTCTGGCTGTTCGGCGGCCTCGTTGGCGCCCACCACGTGTACCTGGGACGGGACAAGCAGGCGTTCGTCTACTTCAGCACCCTGGGCGGCTACGTGGGCTTCGGCTGGCTACGAGACATCTATAAGATCCCGTGGTACGTGGCCGACGCGAACGACGATCCCAGGTTCATCGAGGACTTCAAGCAGAAAGTCCGGACCAACCGCAAGGTACTTGGAAAACGATGCCAGGTCTCGTCAAGGTCTCCGAACGAAACCCATGAAATTATAAGCGCCTCTTTCTTCGAGTTCGCTAGGATCGGGACCGAGCAAAAATTTGGTCGGGAATTGCGTCAACACGTTCTTAAACCATTTGCGTCGTAAGGAAATACGAAAGGAAGGCCTTTATCATCAAACTTTTGCTTTTATATTAGGTCTACCAGAAAGTTCTGTCTTTTCTTCAGGGGAGTTTGCAAGGATCGGGACCGAGCAAAAATTTGGTCGAGAATTGCGTCAACACCTTCTTAACCGATTGGCGTCGTAAGAAAATAGGAAAAGAAGGCCTTTATCACCAAACATTTGTTTTTATATTAGGTCTACCGGAAAGTTCTGTCCGTTTTTTAATTGAAAGAAAATAACACAATTTTCGTACATTTAATGATATTTATTGTAGAATATAATTTCCATCGTTTTAGGAGAGTACATGTGTGTAACTGCAATGATAAGGAGAGGTAGTCAAACGAAGTCAACTTGTAGTGTCACTTGGTGTGACACTTTTGGACAGAACTTTCCGCTAGACCTAATATTTAAGTACAAAAATAACCAGTAAAAGAACTTCACATTTCGGTATTACTAGAAAGAATCAGAATTGCTACTTTCATCTCCAACAACACCCTCCGTTTCTAATTTTTAGCTAACGAATACTGACCAACGAAGTTGAGCGTACGCATACGGCTCCGGTGATAGTGACCAGGAAAATTGAGCGTATATATAACGATGCGAATGGGTTAACATCGCTAACTAAGGATTTTTTAACCATTTGCACTCGAAGCTACTTTAACTATAAAACGAAACTTTTCTTATGACCTAGAATATTTCCTTGCAATTTTCTTCGAAGTTTCTCCTAAATTTTGACTTCGGAACTTGAGGGTTAGAATTCCAGTACAATTTGGAGACCACTGATGCAAAGGTTCGTGTATAGTAATCCCGTTTGATGTTCCAGCCGCCGTTTTCGACAGTGCGATTCGCAGCAGGAACCGGCGTCGCATACCTGTGGGCTGGAATTTATCGGAGCGCGATACCGGAAGACGAGGTCTACGGGATCAATTTCCGGCACTTGTTGCTCTTCACACCTGTCGTCATCGCTCTCGGTACGAAACTACAAACGACATGTATGCGCTTTTCCGTGTAATTACTGTCGCAGCGATAGCGCGCTGATACAGCGACCGGTTGCACGATAAGACTCGCGAGGTCGCCGAATGGGAGCATGAATTTTCGCTTTTCTGGTTACACCACGTTTCCGAAGTATTCAACCCGAGTCAATCCTTATTTTCACCGGGAAACGATACGCCTAAGCTGGTTGCGTTTACAGCTGATGGACGGGCAGCGCAGCCTCGTTATGTTCGCAACATTTGCGTTCGAGGCATCAAAAATCATGTGATACATCAACCGAGTCTAATCTTGTACCTATATTTTGCGATCCTACAATTTTATGAAAAATTCGTTTAATTCTGAAGTATTCAACTGATGGTATCATCGCGATTTTCAGCTGTTTGCGATCCTACACTTTTATGCAAAAATTCGTTTAATTCTGGAGTGTTCAGCTGACAGTATCGTCGTGATTTTCAGCTGTCTGGACGATCGGGAACATCGGCAGGGAGCGAGGGTCCATATGGTTCGCCCTGGGAGCAGCGTACCTGTTCTACCCGACCTTACCGTACATCGGTGACGACACCATGTGGGTGTTCCTGATGACGGTGGCCTCCGCGTTGAGCTTCGACACGTACAGCAAGGAATGGAGGCTGAAGCCGAAGAAGAAGAAGAGCCTGGCCCGCAGGCTGTTCTATCTGATCTTGGCCGCAGCCCTGTACACGTCCCTGCTGGCCAGCTACTTCTATTTCAACGCCGTGGTGACCGACAGCGAGGGCGAGGAGATCAAGCTGTCCGAGGCGATCCGGCATTTCCTGACCTCCCCTATATGGCTCGACCTCAAAGTGAGTACCAGTTCGAGTAGGCCTCGAAACCGGTTCGAAACCCGTTCGGAATCTCACGAAATCGTTCGTTCCACCAGGCTAGTCTCGAAGCGACCTGGAACCAGGCGGTGCACCAAGGTTTCTGGGCAACGTGGGCGCAGCTGATCGACCTCACCGATCCCCGCGGTGAAATAAACGCGTACAAGGTAAGTTGAATGAACGTTGAAACCCCGGTCTCGGGCGAACCGTGATCGACACGATCGTTTCGCAGGTGCTGGGTCTGTCGCAGACGGCCACGCAATCGGAAGTGACCGCACGTTGGAGGGCTCTCTCCAGGGACAACCATCCTGACAAGATAAAGGGCTCCGAGCAGGAGAGACGGGAGGCTCAAGAGAAGTTCATGGATATACAGCAGGCCTACGAGATCCTCTCGAAGGCCAAGAACCGGAGACAACGGCGCAACAGGAAGAGCGACGACGACGACTCCACCGCTGAATGAGTCCCTCGTTTGTTTAAACATTCGACCTCACCCCTCTTTTCGTTCGTCTAGTTTTACCGGCATATTCCACAAGTGAATTCGAGGAAGGACGTGCAAAGTGTCTACGAACATAGGCTCTTGAACGAACCCCATTGTCACACGATTTATGTCACCGATACCATGAACAAGACCACTTCGTTCGTGCAAATGGCTAGATATTGCCAACAAAGACGTAGCATTTCATTTTGACTCGAAGGAAACATAGTGCAAGGGGTTCAAAAGCGACAATAAAAATGCGGAATAATAACGGGTTGGTTTCTTGATCGATATCACGCAGAACTGATGTCCGATAGAATTCCAACCCATCGTCGTTTCATATTTTTCTCATAAATTTTCTTGACACTGCACGCGAGAGCTCACGTTTAAACAACATTTTGCTGTGGAACGTGCCGTTAAAGTTTCGCGAGAAAAGACCGCGACACCCTGTATTTTTAGCTGGATTAACGAGACACGCGCACCGAGACGAAGCGATCTCATTCTACCTCGTTACTACGTCCCGTTTGAACGGCGCGCGCGGTCTCGGTTCAGCGGCAAATTCGTTAGTGTAAATATAGAGATGGGAAACGGAAGAGCGATATACATGTATATGGATGTGTATATATATATATATTTTTCTTACAAACGTAGCCGCAGGCTCGCGGGGTCACGGAGGAGAGCGAGAACGTCGGGTCAGCGTCGTCGGTGACGATCAAATGGAATCGGACCGTTTAACCACTTCCCGACCACGGACGAGTTATCTCGCGACCAAGTTTTCGTTCGTATATCGCCACCGATGAGCTATTGGGACGAGAGTTTTAATTGGAAAATATTTTTAGCAAGAATTACACTAACGAGCAAAACTGAGCCTACAATATTTGAAGCAACATAACTTTTTAAAAATTAGATCGAACGACTTGAATGTTATCGAGAAGTTAGAATGATTAGTTCTGTGCCTGTATTGAAAACTTAAAGAATGTATTTGATTCGCTCGAATAAATGATATCCATGTTGAAAATTTCACGGATGTTGGTTAATTTGTTTACACGAGTTACAAACGCTTAAAAGTGGAAAAATTTCCATTTTTCACGATTGTCGACTTAAAAATCGCACTTTTGATCGTTTATAACTCGTAAACGAATTAACCAAAATATCGATGAAATTTTCAGCATTGATATATAGTTTATTCAAGCGAATCAAACATATTTCTTAAATTTCCAAAATAGGCTCAGATAAAAAAGCTACCAACTTTTGGAGAAAAACCAACTTTTACTATTTCTTTTGCGATTCGAACTCCGGCGCTGTTGCTTCAAATAGTGTAGACTCAGTTTTGCTCGTTACTGTATGTTTATTTGTCTTTTACATGAAATATTTGGAAACATGGATCCGCACATAGTGCGGACATGCTACACTACGAAGCTGCATCGACGTGGCATCTGCATGTACTATCCTGCAGAACTATTTGCAAACGAAACTTGGTCGCCAGGTAACACGTCTGTGACACGTCTGTTGCGAGATAACTCGCTTGTGGTCATCGTACGAACGGTATTTCGTCGCGAGATAACTCGTCCGTGGTCGGGAAGTGTTTGATACGAAGACGTTTATTGAAAAGTTGTTACGGCGATCACCGGTTTGGTATAAAATACCGGGGGCATTGCAGAGGTAGCCGCTCGAGAGGACGCGACGCGAGGTAAACACGGTTCGGAGCGGATTGGTTCCAGCTAGATAAACGAGAGACATCTCTCTCTCTCTGTCTCTCGACGGACGCGGACAATATCCGAAACTATTCCGTCTATTTCTCTGGCGTTGTTCGCGATGACTCACGGGCGACCTCAGTCGGGAAGACTCCGGCCGCTCCGGACTGGTTCCAGAGTTTCGACACGTTCCGCGGACCACCGAGATCGTAAACCAGAAATAAGCGCCGACCGCTTGCGCCCTTAGCCGCGTGTCGTTCCCATCGAGAAAACAATCTGGAGCAGCGTGCAACGAAACGGCGGCAACGACCACGCTCAAACAAACCGCGTTCGAGGAAAGAAACGGGATCCGTGCGCGCGCCTGCACCGGTAGTAGTTCCCGAGATCGTTCGCAGGTTCGCGGAACGAGAAAGAACACTAATTTCCACCCTCGCGCGCACGTTCGTCAAAGTCGTGCCGCCCGCATGCGATTTATTTGTTCTTCTTCTTCGATCGAGACGGCTTTACCACCGCGCTCTCGATCTTCTCCGCGAGACCGGACTTCTCCTTCGACTGCTCGATCAAATCCTGCGCCGACACCAGCGTTACCCTGAAAAGCGTCAGACGCAACCGGTTACGACAGTTAGTTTACTCGGGACGGTCCTTTGACGCGCGAGAGGCGATTAGGCGTGAAGACGAAACGAAGGAGGCAGTAAGAATAATACTAAATCGACGAAAAATACTCCCTCTGGGCCGTTCAGCGTTACAAGCTTCACTTTAGGTTATAAATATTATAATTGGACTGCGGATTTTGTGCGTTTACGACAAAATTAGAATCGAGTGTTACAATTTAAATTACTAAGGGAGGAACACTGATACGGGTTTCAATTTTCACTTTCCATACAAGATCCACAGCTCAATTATAATATATTACAGAGGGAGTGTCGCTTAACCGGACAGGTGCCTTTACCTTTCTAGGAACAGACCTATCAGAATTCGTCATAGAGCGAACTTAGATATCCAAGTTTCTCTTGACGATGCTTTGACAGATGCAGATTCATTTTGGATAGTAGATATTATCGGAGATCTTGCGAATAAAAGGTATAGGAGACGGCACGTGGCCGGTTAAGGATTATAAATGTAAAGCGTTAGAAATACAGTAAATGTATGATGTTACATTGCAATAAAATCAAACGAGCACCGAACTAGAACTGTTAAGAAGTACGAGAGCGTCTAGATTAGAGCTAAAAACAAGGAGCGAAAGCTAGACAAAACCGTGTAAACTTTGGACCAGTTAAGAATCGGATTGTTGCACCGTGTCCAATCTACGGAAGAAGGAAGAAATACCTGAGCTGCGGGACGCTGAGAGGCCGGAGCAAACTTTTCACCACCGGAGGAACTTCGCTGGCTTTGGGCAGGGCGGGGCTGCTGACGCAAAGCGCGGCGCTGGTCAGCTGCGAGACCAGCGAGAAATTCCGGTCTGGTCCCGAGGTTGTGCGAAATACTTTCCTAATTTTCGACTTGAGGCCGGTAGAGGGTGGCGAGAGCGGCGTCGTTGGGATCGGCATCACCTGCGCCGAGACGACTCGTTAGTACCCGTTTCGAGGAACACGCTCGAGCCTCGATATATACCTTTCCTTGCAACACCTTCGCCGCCAGTTCGGGCTCGCTGCCCCACCTGCAGGAGGTCGATTTTTCCAAGAGCCGATGCCTCGCGAACCTCTCGATCACCTCGGCGCAGACGTACCTGCCGCAGAATCTCGCCCATTGTTCCGCCCTTAGTCCTCTCCCGTGGTCCCTCAGGGTCGGATTCGCACCTGGACAGACCGAGGAGGTTTTCCGAATCGAAAGAATTCCGACAAAAGTTAACTGTTACGAACAGAACGTTCCGAAGCCTCGTACAGACCCGAACACTTCGACGAACATTCCGCCGAACGGCGCACAGTGGGCAATTTGGACAAAATCGGATTCAGAATCAAGGAACTTTCCCTATCTCCCTATTTTTTCCCATATTCTGCAAAGTTTGAGCTTTAATTTGAAAAAAATTTCATCACTCTACCTCATTCCCATCGAAAGTTCCTTGAATTTGAATCCGAAACGCAAAATCGACATTAACACTAGATTTACGGAGCACTAAAAGTGGCCCGTTTGGATTATTTGATAAAAATAGCAAGAGTATATTCAGCCAGATTTTTAGCAGGCTTTTACTATAATATATGTTCCAAGGAATAAATGTGTTAAACAAATTTCCTATAAATGCATTTTTACAATCACAATAATTGCAAATTAAAGAACTTAAAACCCGTCATTTAGACGGTTCCCGTAAATCTAGTGTTCATTTCGGAGAACCGACGTGATTCTGCGTTTTGGTCGCTGTTCGGCGCAATGTTCAAAACCAAAAGTTAACCCTTCGCACTCGAATGACGACTGTAAGGCGCCACTAAAAATTGCTACACCAAATTTGTTTGTATTCAATAAATTACTAAACATTTCAATATTGCACGGGTCAATTGTACCATTTTCATACGTATAACACGAAAAATATACACATGGAACGGAAATATTCTAGGTCGGAAGAAATGTTTCGTTTTTGGTGTTCAATCAGCTTCGAGTGCAAAGGGTTAAATGCTTGGTGCTCGTCATAAATCTAGTTGCGAAGAACCGAAATCGCTTCGCACGAAAATCTTCGTTTGAGATCGGGAGGGCTGCTCACCGGCGAACAGCAGAATCTTCGCGCACTTGGTTCGTCCTTGGAGCGCGGCCTTCATGAGCGGCGTGAAACCGGAAGCGTTCCTGGCGTCCACCTCGATGTCCGGACACCTCTGCAGCAGGATGTTCAGGCACTCGACCTGGCCTGGATCGGGAACGGGAAATCGTTTAGATCGGGGAACGATCGCGCGGCGCGTCCTTCGGTAGTTCGAGTGGCCGCTTATTTCAGGTAACGCGTAACGCGCGTCGGGGATCGTGTGTTTTGGCTTGAGACGTTCGTGGACGCGCGTCACCGCGGCGCGGAACGGAGCGGCGCGGAGCGGACCACGCGTCTTTCGAGTACCCAAGTACGCCCGGTTATTTTCGGCGATAGTGACGCGCTCGGATCCTTGCGCTTACGGCATCGCGCGCCTGAAATTTCGACGTTACGTTCGCTCACACCTACCGCGAGCACTCGACGATATTATCCGCCGACGCGGCGTGGAAACCGCGAGAAGCCCGCCCGTGTTTACAGAATTTATGCTTAGCACGTGGCAGCACTTTTTCGACTCCGCGAAGAAAGAGAGAGAGAGAGAGATAGGAACGAACGGCTGCGGAGGCGGTGATCCTTCTCGAAAGACGTAATTGAAACACCGGAGAGTGTTCGCTTTCGCAACCGAAACGACGCGTTCCGCGAACGTTTATCAGCTGATATCCCCTTTCTTTCCGTCCCGCGAGCAACGCGTGCGAGGCTCGGCAAAGCCTCGCCGCGGTAACGGGATTTCCGTGAAACTCGTTTGCCCTTGTTCTTTTTTTGAAGTATAATGCGACCGCTTACCCGCTTGCGCGGTGAAATGCAGCGGCGTGTTGCCCTCGTTGTCGGGAATATTCGGGTCCACCCCCTCGAACGTCAAAGCTAGCTCCAGCATCGCCGACGCGCCGTTCCCGGCCATGTAGCTTATGGCGGTCTGGTATAGCAAACAAACAACCTGAATGATGGATCGCTCGGAACGATTACGTAAACCGCGTTTCCAAAGGAGCGAGTCATTCGCTGGACCACGTCAACCGTCGAATAAACCGCGGTTTTCGCTCGCGACGGAAAAACCGCGCGGAAGAAACGCCGGCGCGGAAAAAGATTCGTTCCAGCGCCGTGCCACGACCGCGACTGGCTCGCATTGTTTGCTTTAGAAAGTTGCACAATACGGCCCGGCCGCGTTATGGATCAATTTGTTTAAGTGGTTACTGACGTTGACGCTGTCGTTCAGACGCCATTAGGCTCGTCCGTGCGCGCTTTTAAAGTACGCGCGCGTCAGACCCGCAATTGCGTCCGCGGAAAGAGGATCGTTCGATCTCTTTCGGGCTCTAACGACTCGTTTGTATGCCGCAGAGCTCCTCCGGAAAAATCGACGCGGGAAGAATCGATCGCGAACTTTCCTCGCCCTTCCTTTTTCCGCGGAGACGCACCGGCGCCGATTTTTCGACGAGTTGGCAGGGGACGCGCGGAAACCACCGATTACCATCGATGTTTGCAGTCGGCCAGCTCATTAACGACAGACATAATCCACCTAATTCCCGGCTCGACCGAATCGGAGACCGTGACCCGGAATGCTTCGAGCAGAGGCTCTCAATCTTCTCGCCGAGCTCCGCGCGGGAATACTCGTGGGTCGTCGATCGGATAGATCAAATCGTCGATCGAAAGACGGCATACGGGAGGAATACGGAAAATCAATCGATCTGTAGCGACACACGGTTGGCAACCGTGATAACCATTAGGACGCTTACAGACGTCAAGGATTAGGCCATAAACCGTCCTTGGCATCTGCAATGTCAAAAATTACTTTTTCCTTCTTTTTTGGTTTTACGTGCGCAAGAAAAGAAACATGACCGCCTGGCCAAGGAAAGTCCCAAAATGTTTATAGTCGCCTAACTGAGCGGACAGTTAAAACAAAACTACCACTCCGACGGCCTCAAAAGAGCAGGCTCCACCCCTGTACCTTCGGAAAAGGTAACGCCTTTTCCGAAGAACAATATAAATGGCGACCACCCGAGACAGCGGGTAAATTTTGTACACGCGCCTTACCTCCGTCGACTTAACACATTGCTGACCGGAAAATTTTCTAAAAATTTACCTCATGTAAATGCTTAGCACAGCTTATCACGAGTTTACTCGTGACCGGTCACCAACGCTTGGCCACGAAAACACGAGTCAGCTCGCGTCATTTTTACAGTCCAAGTCAGTTGCAAATCATTGCCATTCCTTTCGACCTGTTTTTCGTCCACGGAAATTGAAGGCGGTTTGACGCAAGTGTTCCTACTTATTTTTGTTGTCCGATCTAAACGCGTGAAATCACCGGCGAAATTGTTAGTATTACGGCGGAGAACGGATGTTTGGAGATCGAGCGCGATCCCGAGGAGCGGCTTTTCGTTTGACAACCTCGACGGCGGAGGGAACCAGCCGCCGGAGGATATCGACGTGCTTGTTGCCGTGTAAATTTACACTTTCCGCGGCGGTCATGATCAAGCTGTCACGGAAGGAAGCGAGGGGCCTCTGTTCGTCGGCTCGGGAGAAGACTAACTTTAGCGCGGAACCGTTTCTTCCTTCTCCCGAGCCCGTCTGTTTCCGATCGTCGGAATCGTTCTCGCGTCCAGCGAACGCGGCGAAACAAAATAAATGAGGCTCACTCGGCCGCTGCTGTCAACCACATTGACGTCCATGTCCCCGAGTCCAAACCTCTGCACCTGCGCTGCAATCCGATTGAGCGCCTCGTCATCTGCATCTCTGGCAGCCCTCAGGAAGGCCGATCGGCCCTCGGAGGATGATTCCCACGACGGCGGCACTTTTCTGGCCGTGCTCTGGAGCGAGTTGCGATCTGTTCGAAAACGACGTCGTCACAAACCAGAATTCTCACTCGAAAAGCATTCGAAATTAATCTTTCAGCTATTCCCTACTTGGAATAAAGGTAACCCACTCGGAAACCAAGCTTTTCTAATAACATAATTCCCTCCGAATTCGAGGGACTGTGGCGGCCATCGGAACGTACATTTAGCAACATTTCGCCGAAGAAGTACCTGATTGGTTGAACTGGGTTAATTCAGTCCCAGCCAATCAGGACGATTCGGGGAACAGCTAAAAAGCCTCGTAGGATTCGGGTTAGTTAGACAGAGCGTTAGACAGAGAGAGGAACAATATAGTACAACGCTGTAAACTCAGAGTGAATAAACCTAAGTTCCTGGTCGAACACCCAACCATAACCTTACAAGACCCTTCGTGCCGCAATCAAATTTAACACTAGGTTTACGGAGCATTAAAAGAGAGTATTTTACCTTACTTTATAAAAATGAGAAGAATGTGTCTATCCAAGTTTTCAGTCATTTTTAAAATAACATATACCTAAGGGAATAAGTTCGTTGAGTAATTCCACGTAGATGGATCTTCACCAAATCTCAATAATCGTAAATGAAAAATATTAGAACCCGTCATTTTCACTGGTCCCGTAAACCTAGCGTTAAAACCAAAGTCCGAGGAAGATACATCTTATCCAACGCGTAACGTTTCGAGGAGAAGGTTTCGCAAGTCGCGATCCCGATCTATAGCTTCTCAATATCGAGTCTGTTTGTCGGTGGATACGTCGAACGCGGGTGTAGTTCGTCCTCTTGAAGGATTTCCAAAGAAAACAGTGACGCAAAGAGCCGCGCGCTAATCCTAGCGTTTCCCGAAACCAGCTGTGCAACCAATTGTTGGGATTCAACGATACCGGTAGCGTCTTGGGTATAAGGATTTCTTGGGCAATGGAGAACGGAAAATGAAGATCGTACCTTGCAGGACGCCCTTGTGGTAGACTTTGGCCTCGTGAACGGCACTCCTGCTGAACGGTGCTCGTCTCTCCTGGAAGCTGGTGTCGGAGCTGAACGAGACCGATTTCTTGACACGGCCGCCTGTCTTCTTCTTCCGTTCGATCAGCAGCGTCTGGCAGCTCGGCGATCGTCCGAGAGGTTGTCGGCTCGAGCGGTGATCGCCAGCGACGTTGCTCAAGATCGAGAAGTATCCCTTCAAGGTCGAGTACTTGCTCGGACCGCCGGTGGTCTCCGAACGGTAGACGCGCGAGTCGGCTTTCCCTTGCTTCGACGAGTCGTCCTTTGCCCCCCACTCTGTGATCCTGCTCACCGAGTGAGTGAGATTCGCCAACAAGCCGGAAGACCGCTTCAGTATACCGTCCTCGGCTGTCCTTCTAGGCTTCTCTCGGCCCGCGACACCTGGAAGCATCGTTAGCATCGTTTCAGTCGCGAGATATTTGTTAACTCGGGCAACAATCTTCGCGCGGCGGTGTTATCTTAGCCGCCGCTTATTTTCGCTGCCCCTCCTTCGGCATCAGGCTGTGCTCTTCGAGTTCGAAGCGTTCCGAGATGAGCGAATATTAATTTTTGGCAGCGAGCGCTTTTTTATTTTCGGAAGAAGGAAAGCGCCGAGGAAACAAATTCTCCGAGTACACGCGGAGAGGGGACTGCTAACAAATGCGAGATTCGAGAGATTTCGGTAACGCAGTTTTCGAGCGGGAAAGTCGTGGACGTGGCGGAGATTTAACGGTCCGAGAGAGATCGCGAACTTATTGAACGTTTAAATCGCTTTCCTTGAATTTAGAATTAACGACGAATAGGTGGTCTCGCGAGTCCTCGTTACGGCGACAACAAAAACGCGTCGAAATGCTGCAATCTGTTCGGCGAGACAAGAGAATTCTTTCGCGCGATTGAAGTAATTGCAGCAATAGGGGAGAAGCGAGCGTAATTTGCATTTGACCCTAGAGCGGTCTTGATATCGCAAACCTTATTTCTGACTAAAAATGTCACTGGGGTTCAAATACCAAGACACGTGTAATGCGTTGTTTTGAGTTCAGAAGGAATAGAAGCACAATCATGGAAATTATTACGTATTCGTGAATAAACAATCTCTCCTTCGGTTATGAGTAAATAAAGTCGGTCTGCGGGACCGGGCGCGAACACTCTAGGGTTCAAAAAGGAGTTGTTTCGATAAAGCAATTTGGTTGATCGCGTGTCCGAGTATTTTCCGAAAGTAGAAATACAGCGACCCGACCCTAAGGGACTTAATCCGATTTCGAAGTAAAAGTGGAACGAGTACCTTCGGTGAGATTCAAGGGGACGGAGAACGACTTCCGAATGGCTCGTTGTCCAAGTTTCCCGACGCTGCTCGACTTGAGGATGTCTTCGGGGAGCTGTTTCCTCGGGAACTCTCGCTCGAAAAAGGCGTCGCGGCGCACGGCGGCGCCTCGGGTGCACGCGGATGCGTCGAGGATCGTGTTGTTCCTCTTGGTCGGGATACACGGCGCCGGCGTCTCTCTCGCCGCGCAGTTATTTCGAGCTAGCTCTCCCCTAGAGGCGACGATGCTGTAGTTGTTCACGGTGCAGGTACTGCCCTTTGCCGGAGAGTTGCACTTTACCCGGGTCGCCTGGAGACCGTTTACCTGCCAGCCATCGTCCAGAATCCGCCGGGATTTCTGCTCGAATCACCATACGTGCATGGTAAACCAACGTTCCGGTACCGCCGGTTTCGCCTACGACCTTTCACCCTCGTGTCGGCACCCAACGACGTCCGATGACATTGGGTATCGATACAGGGATTCAATGTTAACGCTAGGTTTACGGAGCACTAAAAGCGACCATTTTGCATTACTTCGTAAGAATAATAAGAGCGTGCTACGAGGAGTGAATGAGAGAGGTGGATGAATGGGGAAAGGGAAGAAAGGAAAAGAATGGAGTGGGCGATCGGAAAAGGGAGTCCAGAGAAGGGTAGGGGGAAGAGGGGTGATGGGAGGGAGTCTCCCTTTCTCTCTCTCTCTAAATATATATATATTATTTTTAGGTTAAGTTTAGGTTAAGTGTACGGATAAGTTGGTGTTAAGTTAGACGTAAGTAAAAGTTGTAAAATCGACGATGGAAGGAGGAAATGTTATAAGGATTTGTAACCCTAAGGGGAATCCAATAAAGTGAACAGAACAAGAACGTGCTACCCAGATTTTTAGCAATATTTTTAAAATAATATATGCCCGAACAAATGCTAAATAATTTCTTATGTATGCATCCTTAGAATCTTAACAATGTTAAATTAAAAATATTAGAACTTGGACTTGGACTTATCCCTTTATAAAGTAACAGCAAGATTGAATTTGCTCAGGTAACATGTACTCCAAAGAGGAGAAATATTAGAAAATTTCTCGTGAAAACGTTTTCGTAGTTTCACTAATCGTGAAAGAAAAAATCATCCACCAGTCATCATGACTGGTTCGGTGGTTCTAGTGTTAGATGACAGCACGCATTTATACTCGTTTATCCCATGACCCCGACGCGTCGTGTCGAAGTAACAGAATGGCAAAAAAGTAAATACCACGATAAACGATTGTAACTACCTTGTACCCGAAGGAAGAAATCTGCGACAAGATGAGGCAAGATTAAAATCAGATTATTCTCGTGTCGGCTCATGAATAATAAGTCGACGCGCAGAACCAACTTTTTTTTTCAGAAGAGGTGTGCGGAACTGGTCGAACTAAATATATTCCAACAGGAGTAGTGAAGAATCTGTTACATTTATTTCGGCGTGATTTGCGCTTTGCTCGAATGCAAAACACTTTCAAAGAAATACTTCGGGAAAAGCTGAGCAGCTTGAATGCGGACAGAAAGCGTGTGAAATTTTTTAAACGTTAAACCTACCACGGTCAAATGATCGATTTCTTATTTCTTTTTAATTCTGCAGATGCCATCACAGGATATTGTCGAGATTTTGTTATTTTTAGAAAGCGGTATACACCATATTCACTGTTAATACTTTCTAATTAACCAGTTAACTGTGGAATTGCAGGCCAAATGCGGCTATTATAAAAGCCAAAGCCCTTGTAAAGCTAAATGAGAAAGAATTACTTTCTTAGTCGATAAAAATTTAACAATTCCTTAACGTTAACTGCACCGCAATATAGTTTCATGGTTAACTGGTTAACCACTTCGCGACCACGGACGATTCATCTCGCGCCGAAATACCGTGCGTACGATAACGAGTTATCTCGCGACGCAATGTCGCTTACGCTGCGCCACAGACGAGTTATCTCGCGAACAAGTGTCGTATATAGATTGGTCGCGAGATAACTCGTCTGTGGTTATCGTACGCGCAGTATTTCGTCGCTAGACAACTCGTCCGTGGTCGGGAAGCGGTTAAAGGGAAATGTGTTAGCAAGTGTAAAAAGCGTACTGTCATTTTCCTCGGCACAAGTACAAATAATCAATTCGGTTGTTCGTACGAAAACGGGGAGAGAAGGGTTGCTCGGGGATGAAGACGGACGAGGGGATCAACGTTGACAAATCGGCGGGGAAGCAAATGGGGGATGAAAAAGGGAGGAGGAGGGGACGGAGCGCGTCTGTTTCGTGGAAAGAACGGGGAGAGATTAGGCGAGCCGCGGTGACACTTACGAGGAGTTCGCCGAGCCAAATGCCGGAGGAAAGTGGGCGAAAGCGCGCGGCCGTAACGCGACCGTTCCCGCGGAAACTCTCGGAAATCACTGGCGCGTCGGTTGTCGGTTTGTCGCGATTAGGTGTCGCGAATCGCACCGGGGGCACACCGAGTATCGGCCGATGCCTGCTGCCACGGAGTAGGAGAAGTTCCTTGGAAAGCGAGCCGTGCCTTCCGGATCGCCTCGCAAGACGTGCACGCGAGTTCTGCCGCATCCGTTTCAACTAAACGCTATTTATATGTCGGTTAAGTCCTCGCGTCGTTCGCTCGCTTGCTCGCTCGCTCGCTCGCTCGCTCGGCTAGTCTGCGCGTGTACCTGCGTTATCGAAGCTGGTCCGCGAGCGATACGCGAGAAACAGGCGAGCTGTCCGCGAGAAATTCGCTGTTCCAGCCGCGAACGACGCCGCCGGCCACCAACCGCGTCTCCTTCCTAACGGAGACATCGTTACAAGTTTTTTTACACCTTCCGCAATTAACCGTCTCGCCGCACGGCGATCTAATCTATGCGATCCCGGCCGAGCATATTTATTTTTACTTCTGATCATCTGTGCTCGTTTTGCCGAGCGATCGCAGGAGCAATCGGAAAGAGATCGATTCGGTGTTTTCCGTTCCGGAACGCATTGTCGGAATATGTTTGAAAAGCGCCATAAATTTATGCGTCACTTGTTTCGCACAGCAGGTTGCAACGTTGTTTACACGGGTTTTTCTCGTGCGCAATCTTAATTTATGCGGACGGAAAATAGGTTGGCGTAGAATTTTTTAAAGTTAGCTTGTTCGGCGATATTGAAACGCGTCAGTGATGTCTGAGATAAGGATAAAAATATCTGTGCTTGCGCAAAAAGGAGCTCTCGATAAAGAAGTATTGTATTTAAACATTCAGACGGTAGAGTCGGTCGACTTCGACAACGGTATATTATTCAGTGCACGGTGAGTAAGAAACGTTGCAGAAATGTTTAGCAAACGTTCAGCAACGGCGAGAAAGAGAAAAAAGCTTTTGTTCCCGAATATTTTTCCTCTCTTATTGACGGACTTTATTCGTGCAATTTTCACTCGCGTAAAACGAGTCCACGTGGAACGTGGACACTCCGCGCAAATGCGAGGAACTGGTGTACGTATTACAGTAGGGTGATAGTCGTAGGGTTATAGTAAATCTTTTCCTATCGATCTTTCATAATCTTGAATATTGAAAGTTGCGGTTCAGTATACTTTCAGCGTGAATCAAATCACCGTAAAAGTGAAACATCACACCAGCGTCTACCGTTTCGAATCGTTTCTCTTTAGGTGTACATTCCGGGACAAAAGGAACACTTTTCTCTCGTTTGATACCATAAACCGAAGAAAATGAATATTTTAACATTTTTTGACGTATCAATATGTACAATGTACTGAGTATTCTCCACGACATTAACGTCAACAGAATTGTAGGAACGAAAACGTAAATGTTGTGGTCCGCAAACGGGACGAAATGATAGCACAAGCTCCAGATATTCGATTCTGAGTTGTGTAGAAGATCCTGAAGCGGATACATGCATTGTATAACCTAATTGATAAAGTCTGTACGTCGTTTATTTGCGCTTATTGCCTGTATACCAGAATGGCAGACAATTTCAAAATATTAACGATTTAAAACAATGTCTTCTCGACGAGTGGGAGAATATTAGCCAAAAAGGTATTTAAAAAATGTATAAATCTTTACCGAACAGAATGATGTGATCTAATGACTGAAGTCATTAGATGTAGAGGAGGTTCTATGAGATATTGAGCTGTACGGTATCAAACGAGGAAAAATATGTGAGGCGCTGTCTTTTTGTCCCGAAGTGTACAACCAACACTGAATCATTGATAACAATCTGGAAATCCGTCGAGCCGAGTTTTTTCGCTCTCGTTCAGTCAGAAAACTACGTTCCGGAGCGAAGGTGCGTCGTCGCCGCGTAAATATTCTCCCGATATTTTCCTCATGCTCTAGACACTCCGTCTTCGTTTTCGTCCGCCGCTCCGACAGCGCGCGAATGACGTCCGCAAGCTCGAAAAAATCGGGAAGCCGCGGCGGGTCTGCGCGCGAAACAGTTTCTACACGTCGCGTAAATTGATCAAGCGGCGATGACGCCGGTCGGATCTCCTGTCAGACATGCAAATACCGAGAACGCCGAGAACCGCTTACTTGCAGAACGTCTCGCTGCACAGAGGAGACCAGCAGACCGTTTCCGAGGCCGTACTTGATCCCGCTGCCGGACAGAGCAGATTTCCCGGTGCTCGCCTCGCCCGGGTTGGTCAATCTGCTGCTGCGAATCCTCGCCATCGCCGATTCCATCGAGTACTGGGAACACAATCAATTTCCATTCGGTAATTAACACGCTCTGCTTGCGACCCTGTCCGGCGTCCTGATCGTCCGGAAAGCGACTTCCAAGTTCGTGAAACGTTCCAGTTCCAGTTGCAATTTTTAACCCGTCGAGTGCTACCAGAAACGGGAGACGGGGAATTGTTCTTCCACATTTATAAATGAATTTTTGCGTTAACTCTTCGAGGCACACGCTTTTAACTCGCACTACGATGTATTTTACGGTTTCAGTGATCAGAATTTGTATGCCTATATGTTCTTCAATAGTTGTACATTAAGAATGCCAGAATAGAATTGTATTTCGGTTCAAAGGAAACTAATAGCATACAGATTTTATTTATTTTAGTCTCTGTTCAGAATCTTCAGTAGTGCAAGGGGTTAAAGATAATAAACACCTTAGTTGCACAGAATTTTGCGAATTCACTGCGTCACGCAATGCGCCAAACTTAATCACAGCAGCACGCACAACCTACTGATGCGTTTTGCATAAATTTTGTTTTCTACTGATTTACGCATTTGCCATTGGTACATAGCATCGCCAACTGAATGAAAAACTTTAAATGAAATATTAAACTGTATCACGGTGAGTAACCTCAGCTTTTCGAGGTGGATGAAAATAGATCCCACCATGCATGAAAAGGTAAGCAAAAGGTGGGATAGTTTTTAAACCACCTATCCCCAAAGAGTTAATGATAAATGTAGGAAGGTTGGGAGTGTACTCTCCCGCTTCATAAATCTCAATATTCCGATTTTTATTTCCCTCGATAATTTTTCCAGGAGCTAGGTTTGGACAACCGACTAAAATAGAACTGGTTGCGGAACAATTGGTTTCGCTGGAGAATTGATAAGTCTGTCTTCGAGGCCCTGTGTATAATCGCAGGATCGTCTGAAGAGAGAAATATGAGTGGATGGCACATACGAATAACAAATATATGCTCGCAAAACGATTGGTTACAGTCAAGAGGTCGTGATTCTGTCTACAGATCCCTATATTTAACTCGTTGTCATGACGTATCGAGCGGGACGTTGGTGAACGTAGACGTAGAAAGATTTTCCGTTTCTTTCGGGGCGACTATCGACGAAAAAAGCGATTTCAGGGTCTGGCATTTCGAAAATGACACAGGATCGTCTAAAAGAAGAGATATTCGTGGATTTCGAGGCTTTGGCCAAGAATCGCCGCTTTCCAGCGTCCCACAGGTGGACAGCTGTTGGGGAAAGGCTGACAAGCGACTTATTTCTAGACGAACGTTTCGGTGTCGCGGCCCGAGCCGTGTCCGGCTGGCACGATTAGGTTCATTTTGTAGGTTTCCGCAATCGGGATTCCGTGACTTCGATAGGTATTCCCGAATCGGGCGTTGATGCGCGCGTGAACCGAGGTGTCTCGGTAACCTTTCGCCGAGTCGTCCTTTTGCGCCGGTTCGCGCTCGAACCGGGCCGGGCCGGGCCGGGCCGGGCCGAGTCGGGCCGATTCCGCGTGCTTATTTTGGCGGCGTTACATTTGCCCGAGAGGCTTGTCGTTCTCGGCTCTCTGGCGTTAAGCCAATATTTTGAATTCTCCGATGCACGGGAATCCATCGATTACGCCGCACTCGACTCCTGCCGTTTATCGATCTTTCAAACTTCTCTCGCTCGGTGTGTCTCTAGCCCCGGAGGATCGATGGATCGCCTGCCGTGCCTCGATCCCGGGACTTTTCGTATTTTCCTCGTTACACGATATTTCACGTGCAACGGAAGCGATTAATCCTACGCCGGTGGAACTCCTGTGTATTTTCAAACGCGGAGTACGCTCGGGGAAAGCTGTGTTTTGGGCGAATATCGATATCGATAGGTCGTGATTAGACAGCGGATTTAACGCAATTTACGACATAAACAGGTAAGACAACTTTTATTTCGAAGAAAGATCCGCGCGTCTAGGCGGGATCGACGCGGAAAATTTTCGTGAACTAGACATTAAGCCCCCGGGCATGTTCCCTCTATTTTTAGGACACCGTAAATACAATACGTCATTACGGAAACGAGATCGACACGGATACGCGACCGGGGAAAGATTAAAAGTTGGAAATTTTTATATCGGCCAGTAGTAAATTAGACGTTTCCACGGTCCGCCACTGGCATCTAGGTCGCGTGTTAATGATTCAACCGACTTGTCGTGTTAACGCTTCCCGCGAGCTCCAAATATGTCACCTTGCGGATGATCGTCCGCGAGATGCTGAAACCCGATTAACAGCCGAAAACTACATAAACGCAGAAATTCGTTTCCGCCTGCAATAATTCGAATAACTTGAAAATACCGATACATATAAATCCGTCAAATGCTGCTGCAGTTGTCACGAGCGCGCAAAGCCCGTAATCATCCGGACAGATTTTAGCGTAATCGCGATTGCGTAACATCTAATTAAATCTTCCCGGTTGCAGCGTAATAGGCACGGGGACGCGAATAAAAACCGATTACGTTGCGCCGAGCGGTTGTTGCGACTGGCAGGCACCGGGATCGAGTACGAGGATCGGTAAACATCCGAGAGAAGCTACACGATGAAAATGCAGGTATTTTCGAACGGAAATCGCGTGCAAACGCCGCGCCGCGCCGCGCGGGCGGCACGACTCGATTCGATCGAACCAACCCTCTTTAAATATACCGGCGACCGAACGGCCGTCGAATTCGGTGCAAAATATTTGCAGATTCTTTCCCGGCGAAAAAAATAATACGCCGGCCGTTCGCGAAAGGAGGCAGGACCGCCTCGGACCACTATAAATTCCGAGAACGACAGGCCGTCTGCCATTAGCGCGTCGCGGAGCCGGGCAGCTTTCGTAAGGGTGTTATTAGGAGGCGTGTTACGAGTCGTACTTTCCAAATACAACCGCGGCGATTAATGAAAATTCATAAGGGAACGCCGGGCGCGTTGCGCGCGCGAGACCGGTGAAGGTCATCGACGCGGCCGACACGCACGCGAGTCCATCAGGAATGTTAATCGTGTCTCGCTGATAATCACGTGCGACGGCCCGTGTCATTGACACATTTCAAAGGCGAGAGATATTAACCTCGGGCGAAACAAAACGCGCGGTTGGCTCCGTGTTCCACTGTTTTCCTCGGTTTCGTGGCGGATCGGTTGTTCCTCTCGTGCACCGACCGGGTTCGGTTTAATTTTAAACGAGGTCGACGTCGGCCCGACCACGACCCGTAAATTTGTCGCCTAATATCGCGACCGTGACACTTTAATGGCTGTTCGACGCGCGACCGATCCCGCGTCCCTCGAGTCCACGGTCTCGAACGACCCGGCCGAACTTTCTCCCGCGAAGTTTTAATTTCTCTTTCTTTCCTAGTCCCGATCGGATGACCTGTTGTGATACCTGTTTCCATTCCATCTATCGAATCTCGGGACTCCGACGGCACACGGTCTCATGGGTAAACAACGCCTAAAGCTCTCGAGCGTTTTGATCGCGTAACACTATATATATATATATATAGATGCCTTCTTCAAACTTCCAGCAACGCACGACAACACATTCTCAAATGTTCACTGCGCAACAACAGACTGCGAGCCGGGATCTTCCAGTTGCGTATAGAGAATCGGACGAGCAGGAGCGTACAAAGCATTGCTAGTTCCATCGAGCGATCGTTTCGTCCGATCGGCTCGGCTAAGGGTTGATTGGATACTGGGCCGAAGTTTAATTCGCACCCTCGCTCTCGGTAAGTATCACGAGGGCCGCACGGCACGGCCGTTACCTCCGCGCAGCCGCGGATTTCAGCCAGGTGTTGGAATATTTCTCGGGCCGCCGAGTCAATGGGAAAAGCGACGGCAGATTTTCCTTTTTCCGTACGGTCAGGTTTTCCGGGAAACGCCGCGGACCAGCGTCGTCGCGGAATTTCGCGTTCGGGATCCGGTCATCGATATTCCCTCCCCCCGTTTCGAGAGACCTCGAGGAAAGTTCGGAATCGACGCGATCGCGAGTTGCGCTCTCCCGCGATATATTCCCGATCTATTTTTGCCCGGTATCGCGCCGGTCGAGCGATGAGACGCGCGCACGTGCTTCGACGCTCCGGTGATTCAAGATCAATTAGAAAATCCGAACTTACTAAAAATAGTGTTGAAAATGGCCCGCGCGCCGCGCTCGCTCTCGTCGCGCCTCGGCGAGCAAGCGGCCTGCGCTTAAACACAATTTTATCCAGTTTCGCAATAGCGAATTCGAAAAAAGGTTCTCCAGCGAACGCGCAATAAGACAACACACATTTGCGAATGAAATTTTTATTAGTCGCCATCGAAGATACATCTGTCCGCCAGATCCTTGCGGCACCTGTAGATCCTTCCGCAAGTTCGGCATGTATTTGTACACAGGAGTACGCGGGTATTAGATTCTATGATCGAATCGTTTCTGCGAATCGGTCTCGCCGCGTTCAAAATAAAACTTAATCGCAGTTCGTTGCTCCGAACAAATCGCGGCTGTCGTAAAAACTTACTAAATTTAAAAGTGCTGCGTGAACGGCGCCGTGGAATTCGACGAAATTAATATCGGCGGCGGTAAAAGCGCTAGCAACTAGTGAAACGAGGATCCCGTCGCTAGCGCGTCCGAGAACAACTTTAAAAATAAAACTGACAAGATCCAAAGACGATCGAACTTCGCGATGTAAACAAACGAGCCCGTCGAACGCGGCGAGAGATATTAACGGTGGCAAACAAACTGTTCACGTGAACTAGACCAATCGGAACGAGGATCGCGTCACTGATTAGCCTGTGAAAAATTCCGAGAGACAATTAGGGCTCCGCGAGGGGTTCGAGGGAGATCGCGATCACGCGAACGTTCCATAGTTGTCGCCCCGAGTTCCCGCACGGGTCACGGAACTCTTTAAAAACCGTTCTGCGAGAGGAAATGAGGCAATTTCCTCGGCGCGGTAAACGACGCGCGGCGCTGCGCGGCCTCCCGCGATCTACCTTGACGATCTCGCTGACGAGCAGGTGCGCGATGCGATCCGGGGAAGAAGACGGAACAACGGCCGCCTTCGGGGGGCGGGCAATTAAAACGTAGCTCAAAGTGTAATGCTATATTTCCGATAACATACAGAGTTTACATCGAGGATGAGCGCTATTTAATGCAACGCCGACACGATAGCGCGCATAAAACTTCCTCGCGCTGTGGCAGCCCTTTAATTATGAAAAAAATAGCGATATCGTGGCAATGCTGATCGAGTGAAAAATACAATAAACGTGAGAGGTGAACTTCCCACCACATGTTCTAGGTACGATACTTATTTTGGCAACAATCAACAACAATTGGGATCAAAGGACATGCGCCTATCTCGACGTCGAAAGTTTCGAAATTTGTTTACCTTAAGAATTTGCTAGCCGTTCAGGCGGGTTTGCCGTTCACCGAATCGTTCATCCCCCGGGGGGTGGCTACGTAAGAACAATTAACGCGGTCCTTGCGTTCCTCTCCGAGACGCGTGCGATCGCCGATCTACGGGAGCGATCATGCGTCTCTCGCCGGAAGCTGAGAACAATCGAAAGCTGTGCGCAACGGCTCCTCTTTGACTTGCGCGTCGGTACAGAAAGGCGGAAACACGTTTCGAAACAAGGTGTCTCGGAGCTCCGAAAACCGTTCGGTAAACCGTCGTCGGCGTCGGCGTCGGCGTCGGTCGAGCTCCGCGCCGCCGATTCATTTTGCTAGCTCGCTCGCTCGCACCGGATCGTTTCGCGCCGAGTCTGACGCGCGGCTACCGGGCGAGCTCGCGATACGAGGAACAAAGACTCTGTCGAGAAGTCTAAGGGACGCGCGTGTGCGTCGGTCCGGCGCCATTCTGTCAACAGCGGTGGCGGCGACGGAGCCAACGGGAAACAACCGGGTCCGAACTCTCGCGTCTACGGGCAGAAAGTAGTATTCGGGAAGTGTTCGACAACTCGAAACATCGTGGAACAGCGAACGAGGGAAAAACTTGGACCCGGTTTACCGAACGATCCTCCTCGAGAAACATCAAGAAATGCATCGTCGATCTTAGGTGTGTACTTTTTAGGGGGCATCGATAACAAACAGACTCCTCCTCCGCGACCCCGTTCCCCGGTTGTTCGCGAAGGCTTATTGAACCCACGAAGCAGGTACCCAAAGCGGCTCCGATTCTACTCGGTGAACCGCGTTCACCAGTTCCTCGAACGCCATCGACAGGTCGGCGTTCACTATCACCTCGTCGAACAGATGCGAGTAGAGGAACTCTATCCTGGCTGCGCTGTGCAGGATCTCATGGAACTCCTCGTCCTGTGGAACAGAAACGAAATCAACACGAGGTCAGCAGGTTACCGGGCAGACGTGAGCAAAGATTGACCTCTGGAGGACTTCTCTGACTTTCGAGGGCCAACAAGTCACCGCCCATTGTACACAAGAAGAGACCAAAGTTGTTCTCTGATAACACTTTTCGATAGGATTTAGAGAGGTCCAGTTTCGTCTAGATCGCTCTAGATCCAACGTGGGCCCGCTAGTTTGCCCTCGGGGCTTTGCTTCGCTCATTCAGAGCCCCCTACTCGTATTTCGATTATTCCGGAGAGAAAAATTAAAAGTGGAAATCGATTGAGGGCTCTAAAGGGTGCGCAGAGTCGAATTAAAAATTTGAAACAAAACGAGACCACCGAACTGTAAGGAATAAACCGGCCAAGGGCGCAGTTTATGATTACAGTGCGGACGTTAGGCTATTCTTGAGATTTAGCGGAACTTCCTGTTTTATGATGATTTATTAGAGACTTCGTACCGTAAAACGTCTGCGTACCAAATGCGGATCATTGAGGGTCCTAGGTAGGCGAAGAGGATTCGGGGCGAGGGTAGCTTCATAAACTGGTCAGCTTCCCTCACCCTGTCGCCTCTTCAAGGGCGTATCAAGATACTTGCGATTGGTTTTTCAAAAGTAACCGTCTACATTGCGAAAATCTTTAAAAGTGTAGAGCGGAGAAGAAACGAAGGTTGTCGTGACGCGCACGAGGGTAACTCCTTGTCTTTCTTTGTGCAACAAATATACTCGTGCAATCCTAATCTAACCTCTTCGTCCTCCTTACGGAACACCGGGGTTCTCGTAGAAGAAAGACATCGATCTTGGGGCTGACGGTGATTCAAGTCCGCGGGAGAAACGTTTAGACTCCGCGGAGACGGATTTGTATCGTTTTCTCTGTAATTTGCCCGGAGGCGTTGCTCCCCAGGGCAAAGAGCACCTGTTGCCCACGCCTGCCCGCCGCCGCTGAAAGGATATTTACCGTGAAGCCGCGGGAGTTGCTCTCGTCGAAGGTCGACCTAGCTCTGGCGTCGCTCCTCGTCTCTTTCAGTATCTCGAACCTCGGCGGCTTAACGTATATCACGTACGGTTTCGTAAGCGGCGTCCGGAGCATCTTCAGCGCCTGATAGTGCGGGTTCAACAGGCACACGTAGCCGGCGTTGATCAGGGAGCTGACGCTCTCGGAACTGGTGCCGTACAGGTTGCCCTTGTACTCGCCGTACTCTATGAACTTGCTGGCGTCGATCTCCTCCTCCATCTTCTCGCGGCTCACGAAATGATACTCTTTGCCGTTGATCTCGCCCGGTCTCGGTGGTCTCGAGGTATCTGAAGAGAAACGTGCGATCGTCACCGGGGGGAACGTCCAGGAAATCGCAGGAGCGTGACGTCGGAGATGGGATAAAAGTGTGTGTGTGCGTGCCAAGTAGAGACGATGGTGGGTAGCTAGCCTAACATGAACTTCAAATCTACAGGGTGCTCGGCAACAGGTGGGAAAAAATTGAAGGGACGCGCGGTGTATTTCTGAACTCCGTCGAATCGCAGGGAGATCTTCGATCGATAAACTCGAAGAGGAAGTCGCGTAGCCTTTTCAATGCTCTCCCGAGCGTTGTCGAACACCCTGTAGAAGTGTCACTCTGGCTTTTTGAGCAGCACTCGAAATTGATGAACCGAGGCTCGGATATCGAATCGGATTCCATTTCCTGGTTCGTAGGCGTCGCGGTTCGAACGAACGACGGAGGAAGAGGAGGAAGACAGAGAGCGTGGAAGTGGGCCGCGAAGAACACGGGTGGTCGAAGACGGGAGAAGGGTCACGGGTGACCCGAACTTACAAGGCACGGGCGTCTTGTACTTATCGGGATCGGCGGCCATGAGTCGCCTCTTGAGCTCGTTCCTGCCAACTCCCGGTGGCCCGATCAGAACCACCGGCCGGTATAGACCTGGCCTCGGGTAGAGCTTCGCGACCTCTTCGTAGGTCGGTATTTCTTCCCGGTCGAAATCGTCGTTCTCTGCAGCGTCATACATGATTTTTTTAGTTTTTACTCCCTGCAAGTTGCACTTTGTGGGCGAGGCGTGCAAAGAGGTACTGGGACGGGGGCACAATGAAGGCAAAGGCACTGGAACAGAACACAAGCCTAACCGACGGTTAGGTCGTCAGGCCAACATCCGTTAAACAACAGCAGCCTGGACCAGCTCCGAGATAGGATCGTCTATCTAGTTGCGATTCCCGACGCTCTTTAGTCAGCATTAACGTTAGTACATTAATGTTAGCTGAACGCGCGTGTTACGCATGCCGTCGGACGAGCAAAACTCCACTAAAACTACAAATCCATATTTAAATAGAAACGACAAAGAACGAGATATCGCGCCGATCCTCCCGTACCAACGTTTCCCAAACGTTCCCCTATCGATCCGTGCAGGTTTTGCGAAAACTTCTTCCATAGACGTTCATTGTTCGACAGTACACGCGGTGCTGGAAACAGTAGAGTCCACTTTATTCTTTGCAGTTTTTACGGGTTATCTCCTGAGAAATTCGCAGAAAGAAGTTGAAGTAATCGCAAAGTGGTTATCTTCCCGTTAGCTAATAAAATCGTGAGAAAATGGTTATTACACTATGATTCGATTTGTGAAAAGGTGAATTCGGAGTGCAAAACCTGCGGAAGACAGAAAAGCTCCGTGTCACAGTGGTTCAGATTGGAGAATCGTGTGACATTTCCTTAAAAAATCGACTATCGCATATCAATATTTAATACTTATATACTATTTCTTAAATGTCTATCAGTCTCGAAATAGAAGATATTTATACAATTTGATATAGTCTTTTAGTGACACTGACGACTTAAAGTAGTTTTTTTATTATATTTCAATTTTTTATTATAGATTACTTCATCGCCCTAGACAGTGGACATCGTAAAATTTCAAAAATATGCACCAGATACGGGAATATACTATGTACAAAATTATAGATGGTATTACATGCCATAAATTCCTAGTACATGGGGCGGAAATTATAGAAAATGCGTTGTTGCAAATAGGGCAACTTTCAGAAGAGGCCCAAGAAACGCGTCATAGAGATTTGAAACGCATAAGATGTAGAAACATGCGAAGAAGTTCAAGATTATGCGCAAACGAAGACACATTAAATCGACTGCTTTCAACATCTGATCAATATACATATATCCAGCATTAGAACAAAATCATACCGAAAAAAGTCAGGCTATTAGAAGCAGAAGCTTTAGAATTAATAAAAATTAAAAATAAAAATTGTAATAATAATAATAACAACAACAACAACAACAACAATTGTGATACAATTCTTCTTTAACCTATCCGTAGGTTAGCAATTCAACATTATCCGGTTCAAGTGTCACGCGTTATATCACATACGGTTTAAAAGTTCTACAAAAATGTCGCACGATTTTCCGATCTGAACCACTGTGCGTCCCCGCGTTTTGGAAACGCCGGTAGGATCGTTTTACGTACTTTGTTCGGTTCGAGCGTGAAACCGAGCGACTTACTTATATTGTCGTCATCGGTTTTCTCCTTCTGTTGCCTCTCGAGGATAATTCGTCTCTCCTGAAGAGCCCTACTGGGGATCAAGCCAGCTCTCATATTTCGATCACCCTCGCGTCTCGCCTGCCACCTATTTCGAAACGAATGCAATTCGAACGTGATTCCCGGTGCCATACGCTGTGCGCGCCGTGCGCGCGTAAAACAACGAGTCGAGCGATTGGAGTCGTACCAATAAGCGTCATCCTGGCTGACGATGTGAAGAACGTCACCCTTCGTGAAGTCGAGTCCAGCCTCTTTGCAAGGTATGTGCGGATCGGCCGACGCCTTGTACGAAAAATGCGCTCGGACACGGACCTATTCGCGCAACCAGAATCATGTTCTTGTTTCCATGTTCGTTCCAGGATCCGTTTCGAACCCGACCGACTCGCACAATTCATCGAAACACCCTTCGAAACGGAATTACTTTCGAGACCATTCGCCGTGTTTCTCTGTTCCGTTTTAAACGTTGTTCGATCGATTACGCGAGCCGCGTCCGAACGTGAACACGTACCTTGCTCTCCCGAATACCTCCTTTGCTGTCCGCCGGGACTATTTTAAACGTGATCGTACCTTCCGAATTTTGCTGAAAGAGACACGCGAATTTTATCCCCGGGCAATCCTGCCTCTACCTCCCGTTTGCTTGCAATTTACGACTCGACCCCGTCCGTTACACTCCCGGACAAAAAGATGGCGCCGATAAATTCCGGAAAATCGCTCCGGTCGTTACACTGTCCGACGAAATAAAAGTTTCTTCGAGTTTTGAGAAATATCGTTGGGAAACGTTATTCCGTCCAGGGGTGTAGAGGACAGAGAAAAGCGAAAACGGAGACGAAAGGGACTGGGTGACCTACCAGTATCTTGAGAACACAGTTCGGAGTCTTCCCTTCGACGCTGATGCCGTTGACCTCGCAAACCTCGTCCCCGACGTGAATCAGGCCGGATCTATCGGCCGCGCCGCCGTGCATTATTCGCGCTATCACGATCTTGCCGGTGACTTCGCAGGTTTTTATGGTCGCCCCCTATCGTCAATTAGCAAGCTAGTATTTTGATTGCGTTTGCGAGACACGCGCGCGGGCCGGCGCCGGTGGAGCACCTCCGTTTCTCATGAGAGATGACATCGAAACGGAAACGTAAACCAAACGGAGAACACGAAACGAAAAGAGAACCGCAATCGCGGGCGCGCGCGCGCTCTCTCTCTCTTTCTCTCTCTCTCTCTCTCTCTCTCGCTCTCTCTCTCTTGATCGAAGCGCTGAAAGCCGACAGCGTCCAATGTGGCGGGCACAAACACTGTTCGTCGCTGAAAATCCCTCGAGAGACAAAACAAAGAACTTCGGATATCCCTCGACTCTTTGCACTCGGGTTGCGCTTTTCTCGGATGTCCTACCGATTTATTCGTTATTAATGAAAATGACCGGCTCGGTGACAGGTGAAACTCGATTCGAGCGGATGAAAAGGACATCCGAGTGTCGCCTAGATTCGCTATGTCCTCCCTGGGGAGCACAGAGTCGAGCGCAAAGGGTTTAATTAGGAACGTTCACCTCTCGAGGGATGTTCGGCACGCGCACGAGGACATGCGGGACAATAACACATTATACCAATGTCGTTACCACGGAGAAATCGTTTTATTTACAAGCAAAAATCACAAACGGAACAACAGAAGCTAACGGGGGGGAACTAAATGGTGGACGCAGGTTGTGCGAAATCAAGACGGAAGCGAAACGAACAAATTAGTGTGACTGGGGAGAAAAACAGCGTTACTCTATTTACAGCGCGGTTCGTTCACACTCTATTCTCATTCCAGTATAGAGCTGCGTGTGTGTGTGTTCGTGTGTGTCTGTGTGTATGATCGTGTCGATTGAACGGCCGATCGAACCGGAAAACGAAAAAAAGTCGAAACGAACTGAATAGAAAAATGAGATGATGACACTACAACAGAATCGTTTACTGCGAGAAATCGATGCGAATGATATACGCGTGAAACGTGTTACAGGCCTGTGTAGGATGTTTTTTCGGCTTGAAGGCGACTTACCACGATCGGTTCAACGCCGGAGCCACACTTCGAAGCAAGTTTGACGATGAAAGAAACACGTGATTACTTGAGAAGTGTTCTGAGGATCGCTCGCGCGATACTTCAGGATACGTATTTCGACACTACTGAGATACTGTGTTACGTGGGGGCCACGGCGCGTCTACAAAGGATTAATCAGGATCAACTCATCCCATGCAAAATCGACGTGACTTTACGGTTCTGCAAAACGGAGGCGTTTCGAACGGTTTTCGCCCGGTTCTCTCTGTTCTCGACGGAGAACGGGACGCATTCGAAAAGCTCCGATCTGTGTACGCTATCATGTATATCGTTCGTTAGTACGGTTCGCTATCCTGTTAATTAATGCTCTCACTCTCGACCGTGATTGTGTCAAGCTCTCCCCCTCTCTCTCTCTCTTTACCGTGTTAATCGAGCGGAAATAACCTCAAAAGACACTCTAACAAAATTAAGCACCGGACACGTCTAATGCCTATCTGTGACGTACCAAGGGCTCGTTCGACTTGACCAACTGCACGATCTTCACCGTTTCCTCGTCCTCGTCCACCTCCAGAGGGATCTCCGGCAAACGGGGGTAGTAGTCTTTCTGGGCGACCGCGTCGTGCGCGCACAAAAGACCCTGCGACAAACGGCCCTCTTATCGTCGCACCCCCATTCGGTCGGCTCTCCCTCGAACACGGACTATTTTGCTCGCCGGAAATTCGGCGACGTCAAACAACTCCGCGTTACAACTCGGAAATAAGAACGCGGTTCCTACGGGATCCGGTGCGGGAAGACGGGGATGCCTTTCGGGAAGAGGACCGTGCCAGAAACAGCAAGATTTCGAATGCTTCTAACCGGGCCGTGCACAAAAGACCCCGGCGACAAACGGCTCTCTTATCTTCGCGCCCCTTTTCAGTCAGCTTTCGAGCGAATCGTAGTCCCTCCGAACGAAAACTATTTTTCAAACGTCGGACAACTCTGTGTCGCCGACAATAGGCTCGCGATTCTAAAGCACCTGGGCCTGGGGAGCGGGGAAGACGGGGGTGCCTTCTGGAAAGAGGACCCAGCTTGGAGGGTGCAGGAACAGTTCTACCGAGACCCCGAAGAAAAATTGTAACGATGCCGCGACACGTTTGAGAAAGATCGTCGGCCGCGGCTGTACCTGTATGTGCGGCTTCTGGAGCAGGTGGAACAGCTCCTTGCAGTCTTTCGAGATGTGCGTTTTGGTCGAGAGCAGGTCCAGAACCTCGATGTCGATGTCCATGGAGTTCGACAGGACCGGGAAGAACTTGTCGTCCTTGACATTGTTCACAATTTTATTGTGGACGTTGACCAACGCGTTCAACTCCTTCGACTGCAGCAGATCGCTGAGGAAGCCGAACTCCTCGTCCGTGCAACTCGGTATCTCGTTTTTGTTCTCCTGAAGAGAATTCAGGAGCCTGGACAACGCTGGAAAACCAGAAATTACCATGAGAGACAGAGAGAGAGAGAGAGAGAGAGACGTTGCTGCTTGTGTGTTCGTCAGTCGGTTCGTTATTGGAATTATATCGGGCAGAGGGGGTTTTGTTATCGGAGTCGGGCAGCGTTGTTCGAGCACGGGCTCGGAAGCGTCCGGTGCACGACACATTTACCACCTGATCGATAAATTAATTTCCTGCGACCGTTCGGAGCCGA
This sequence comes from Halictus ligatus, assembly GCA_028454255.1. Lineage (NCBI taxonomy): Eukaryota > Metazoa > Arthropoda > Insecta > Hymenoptera > Halictidae > Halictus > Halictus ligatus. The sequence goes on from CM052137.1 coordinate 1,460,656, forward strand.
GCTTCTCTCCTTTCTCTTTTCCGTAACGAGGAAGAAACGCATCGGCGAGCGAAACCTTCTGCCGATGCCTTCCTCAGGTTCACGCGTGTTCTCGAACAACCCCCCGCCGTGCACCCTGTTCGCCGGATGATCCGTAGATTATAAACACCTATGCGGACCCGATTCCAGCCGAATCAAATCGATCCAACGAGGATTCTGTTGCCGCAGTGAGCCCGAACTCCTTCTAACTATTTCGAATACCGCGATAAGGGCCAAGAACAATCCGAATCCGGCACGCGGATCATCACGCTACTCCGAACTACCAAATAGCAAATGAAACGAACGGAGAGTGCGAAAACGTGTTGGCACTCGATAAACAAAAATCTGAAACACTTTGACCGGTGAATCTAGAATTCCACGGTGAACCCGGTCAACAGGCTCAGCCCGTACGAATGGTTTTAATTGTTCGTCATTTTGTTGTGATTTTGCATCATAGCGTTGGGAAAAAGATAACGGTTAATGCGGTGCACGCCGATCGCAAAAAGCCACCCTTATTTCGTTGATCGAAAGCAGCAAGTATCTACACAAAAGCCAACGGAAAACAATAGTATCGGACCGGGTCGTGAATAACTGTCGCAGGCACCGAGCAATATTGAACTCGCAATAACAATGGGAATATTTAAATAGAGTAGCAACGATCAAGTTCTCGACCCAATTTTGTTGCTGACATGTACGAATTAATTTAAAATGAACGGTCCGTAAACTTCGCAAGTTCAGCACCACATCTTTCAGAATCGAATATTAATTACGGCCAAATTTAACGTAGTCAATATATTTGCAACAGACATCGTTCTTTCAGATGACGTTGCGAGTTGGAACGAACAGATATGTGTACAATTTTTCAGAATTGAATATTAACCCTTTTCACTCGAGTGGTGACTCTGAAGCACCACTAGAAATTGTTGTGGCATTATTTCAAGGAAATTTCAAAAGGTATTACCAAATTCGTATTTAATAGATCACTAGACATTTCAATATTACACGTAGAAATCGGATCGGTTTCGTACGAGTAAAATGAAAATATTGTAAGACGGAAGAAAAATTTAGTTTCAAATTGAAAACAGCGCCGAGTGCAAAGGGTTAATTACAGCCGAATGTAACGTAGCCGGTATATTTACAACAGGCATCATTCTTTCAGATGACGTTGCGAGTTGGAACAAACGACGAAGCATAAAGGTGTTCCTCTACTTTTGGAAACTATTCTGCTGTCTAATATAACAAAGAACAAAATTCATAACGCGATGATTATATTTCGTGATATTGCTGATGAACGCAGACGTGCGAAGAACAGGTAAAAGTTAGGATCGGCAGCAGACAAAAATAGCCGTCGAGCACCTGTGTCTAACACGGTGTGTTCGCCGTGCGAATACGTAGTATCGCGTTCAATCGGGTCGAACCGATCGGAACCAAACGTGACCGGACCGAATCGTGCCGAGCGATACCGAACCGCGACGAAACGGTAACCGGTAAAAATCCACGCCTTCGCGACACACCACGAGGCATCGTTATTTTTAAATTCCTGACGTTCGCACGGACCGACCACTGTCGTCGATAGACGTCGACGGAAACAAATGACGGAACGTCGCCCCGATAATAAAACGCTGCACAGAGGTAGGGTAGGTGCGAGATAGAGAGAGAGAGTGAGAGTGAGAGAGAGAGAGATAACAGAGATTACTCACCGGGATCCCAATTCACGTTTTCCATGACGAGCGCCGCTGTCATAATTTCATTCCAGCTCGAAAAGGGCCGACAACTCGGTTTCCCGGCAGTCCTCGGTGTTCAGGTTGAAGATGCGAGCCGAGAACGGCGGCGGCGGAGCGTAAGCGTAGCCCGCGATATCGGGACGAGAGACAGTGTAAATTCAGGTCAGTCGCGATGCTTATTTCGAGCGGATTGCTGCTGGCCAGCGCCGCGAATAACCCGGTAAAATAGTTTCTTGTTTCGCGTCCGCGGCTGGAATATCGTTATCATAGCGAGAATAATCCGTTACGTAAGCGCGGCTGTCACTCGACACGGGGTAGTATGACGAGCGCGGCTAGATTCGTCTGCTCTCTCCGCATCACGCCGACCGATGCGACGCGCGACGCAACGCGACGCGACGCGACGACTGCTATTCCCCTCTTCAATCGGCCGAAGATTCTCGAGCCACCGCCATTTTAGGGAGTTAAACGGGGCTGGCCGAACACACACCCTCGCGTAACCCGTTCACCTAACCGTCCACCGAACCAGCCGGCACACCCCGTTCAAACGATACTCGCGAATCCGTCGAGGATTTCCCACGATTTTCCCGTTTGCTCCCGACACGGCGCGCTACCCGCGGAAGCCATCTTTAAAGGCGCCACTGCTTCCACCACCGTCTGGCTGTCTCTCTCTCTCTCACTCTTTCTCTCTCTCTGTCTCTCTCACCCTTCCCCTCCCCACCACTCCGTCATCGCCCACCCCTCGACGCGCTTCCCTTTATTCGATACTGCCCCTCGGTCTATTTATTTCGATCCATACTTTTCGTTTTCTGCCCTCGCGTTTACGCCCGCCACCTCGACGCGTCGCCTCTTCTTCTTCTTCTTCTTCTTCTTCGAATCGCCGAATCTGCAATATTCTCTACGGCCCCTTTGTTCGCACCTTTTCTCTTCTGTCTCTCCCTCTCGTCACCCCCTGTTAATCTATACTCTACCAGGAGGGGGAGAACTACGAGAAGGGGAGGGAAAAATGAACTTTTCACCTTTAACGTACTCGAGAATTTTGCAACGTTCGGCACCCCCTTCAGCTCCTATGTATTCTCTTTTGTTTGAGTTACACACGGTAATTTCCCCGTTTACCGGAAGTAAAGCCACACACGAGGTGTGAGGATAGACCTATCATCTTATGAGGCTTGTCTCATGTTCTGAAATATCGACTGTTCAAAAAATCAGAGATTCTTAGAATTATTCGTTTCATTCCTCGTATTCGCGAGACTGCAGTGACTATATAGAGGTATTTTTCATTTAATTCCTATCACTGAGGATGCTGTCAGCAAATCGTTGGTGATGGGGTTACGTGACCCCAAAAATCTGAGCCACAAAAATACATTGGATGATAGGTGTATCCTATACCCCGCCTGTGGTAAAGCGTCAGTTTTTACACAGCACATGCGACGTTCTGAGAACTACATTTCTCTATCTGATTTTCCGAACATTACAAATTCTCTACGTAAATTGTTCGATGGCAACAGCAATTCTATTCCTAGGCTGACAAATTGCCTCCGAGTTCTCGGATCGTCGGGCGAATGGAAAGTTTGAAATTGCGCGCGGTCCGGACCGTGCGTTAGGTTTGCGCCGTGGCTGCTGCGCGGCAGCACCGTCGGCTGTGTATACATGCAGTTGTCTGCGCGAAACGTCTCGCCGCTAGGTTCCGAATGTTTTGTGAATTCTGTGTTGTTTTCCCGTGTGAGATTTTCGCTGGTGATCGTTACGAGGAACCCGTGATTTTTCGTTCGTTCAGTCCCGGTAAGATCATCGACTTCTTTCTACTTTCGCGGAGCAACGCCACTCGAAATTTGACATGGCGTTGACACACGCATACACGCGCAGCCCCTTCCGTCGAAATTTCGACGAAAACTCGCCGTCCCCGTGGATCATTCCCTCTGCACGCGCGCAGGCTAGTTTTCCTGAGCGACACGCGCGTTTCCGAGAAAAGATCGAGCCTCGGTGCGATCTCGATCGCGCGACAAACACCCTCGATCACCGACATCGGCACACGCGTATCTCTCGTGTCTCCGATCCACAAGTGGTTGTGTACCGCGCGAGATCCGTGCGAACTTGATCTTTCCGAATTCGACGACAGACGATGCAATTCTTCATTCTTCCGAGACCGTCTGTCCTTTGCAAACGATCAATCGTTCGTTGTTCCCGAAGATGTACGCGTCAAGCTCGGAATGATGTTAATTGTAATTAAGGGTTAGCTACTCCTATTAACCCTCAGACGACGATTCAAATCCTTATTCACAATTTTCACCAGATGTATCTTTCGTTGCGTTTCTTTCGAAAGCATCGAGCCCGTAGACTCTATTAACACTAGGCTTACATTCTTTTTAATAATGTATACCCAAAGATATCAATTTGTTAAATAATTCCTCATGGATGAATCTTTACAATCTCAATATTCGCAATTTAAAAATATTAGAATCCGTCATTTTGACGGGTTCCGTCAATGTAGTGTTAAAATAAATGACATTTGTAGTCATCATCAAAAGTCGAGTCTTTGAGTCCAGATGGACCCAGGCACCGTCGTCCTAGGGATAACCTTTTTGTTACGAGAAGGTTTTTCCGTAAATCGAGCGTAGCATCGATGCTAGACGAATTACTGAATTTTTAAACGAGTCGTCCGAAATTCACCCTTAGAGGACGAGTGGCGTTACATCGTAATTATTAAAATATATTTATGTACCGTATATGTATGTTTTTAATATTTTGAAAAATCCTCGTCCGCAAAGGGTGAATGTATGACGAGTGATTAGAGTGACGGTAGATAGCGACCGTTTGACGTTCGGTGATTATGGTCGTCGTTAGTGAGGGAAGGGTTGAACGCATGGCGCGAAACCGTTCGAGCGTGTGCAACACCATTCGGTTGCGACACGTTCGCGCTGCGTGTACTTTGCTTGCAGGGAACCGATTGTAAGTCGAAGATCAACCGATAAATAATCGTTACCGTTGTAAGTGACCAACGATAAGTCGAGCGGAGAATGTGTTGTCAATAAAAGCTATACAACTCACATCGACGTCTCGTTTTCATTCGAATAGAGAATGTCTGTTTGAAATGTACTTTTTCGTTTGTTGCAGTTACCCCCGTTACCCTCGTTTATTTTTCATTCGTCGTTCTGGTAAGTTTCTTTATTTTACGTTCTGATTCTCCTCCCGTTTTTCTCCTACTTTATGTTTCCTATTTTTATTACTCACGCTGTTCGTTGTTTTCCGAACTCTTTCCACAGACCACGATTGTTTACAGGCATTGCAAACTATGCGTTTTTTCTGTCCACGGTTCTGAATTACCGACTGTAGAACGTGCACTAGTATAGTAGCGAACTCTGCCGAAATAGGACGGCCAGCTAGCGAACTACATAGGACTGCAACGCTAGAAGTTTGCGTCCGAGATTTTACAGCGTTGTCACGTTGGAGAAAGTGCAACGTTGCCACGTTAGTTTCGTACAACAGAATTATTGATGCTTCCAACGAAGACGGACAAGCGGTTTCTTTCCTCATTTTGCCTGCTTCTCGAAGGTATCGAAATTCCGGGACATGTAGCGAATACTCGAAATTATATCAGTGGGGCCCATATGGTAGCCCATGGTAGCCCAAAGGGTCTTCCTGGTCCTGGAGTCTAACGACCTTCTGGAGCGGGAACATCTAAAGTAGGACCATCACGTTGCAGAGACGACGCAAAGCAATAATATCCACTAAAAAACAATTTGTTCAAGACGAGAGGACGCTGCAATCGGTCGTGAAATCCGAGTCGGTAATCCCCGAGGAGTCGGTTTCCCCGTTTTATTTATCAACGATCGACGAAAAACGCCTGTGCATTCTGCATTATCCACCGAGTTGCATGCCCGCGCATCGGTTTCGCGTCCCACAGATGACGGGAGCGATCCCGCATCGATGCACCTCGCTGCACGGCGATTGCTATGCATTCTTTATGGGAACACGAGCGACCAAACCAATCGGCAAGTCTGATCGACAAGTTTCGCAAATGGGAAAACCGGGGTGGTTCAATCGGGGATATTCGATACGCGAGATACACCGAACGATATATCCCGCGTCGCTGAAATCAACGCTCGTCCAGCGTGGCATTCAAAAATTTATCCTTAAAAATGCAAATATTGTTGCGGTAAAAAATTTGGATCGCACCGGTGTTTGCGGGAACGCGCGCCGAGCCGCGCGCGGTCCCGGTGCTAAATAGTTTCACGTTAAAAGCGTGGACATTGGAACGGCCTGCGACACGTACCGGCGTTAGAAACGCGAATAAAGGAGTGCCACGCTCGCCCAGTCCCGTTTTAAATCCATTCAAAGAACCGCGCCGCTGCGTCAAACACGCCGATGGAGATTTAACCAAGTTACCAGACTTTTTCGCGTTAAACGCACTCGCGTTTCCCTGCTTACAAGGGGCCTCGCACCACCGACGATTTTAATGCGCTTTTAGCGCGACACAGTCCTCGAAAATACACTGGACACGCATTTTTTCACTTCGACGGTCGTTCAGGGGCGCGAAAACGCGTTCGGTCTAATATTTTCGCAACTATTAGCAGACCTCTTTCAAATACGCAAAACGTATCTTTTGGAATGGGGATAATTGGACGAACTCTATCCTAATTTAAAATTCAATTTGCATTGCAATATATATCGAGTAAACCACGATTCGTTATGATTTATAAAGGAAAATGTATAACGAACCGAGTCATTTTAATTATGTGGGATCTTTTTGCAAACGCGTTCGTCTTGTATTTCTGCAAATTTATCTTACGAGCACGAGGGACGAGAGATTGTGAGAATTGGTACAGGTTTAAGCGCATTAAGATCGAGGATCGTCAGGCGGCCTGGCTCTCGCTGCGCATTATTTAAACAAATGTCGCCGTCGCTTTTACATTACTCCGCGGGAATTTGGATCACGGTCGCGTGAACGTTGATTTTCGTCTGCAGCCGAGAAAAATTACTCGGTCGTTATCTCGACGTTCGTGCGATCACGGTCTTATTGTGCAACGTGCAATTGTAATTTGTACAGAAAAGAAAGTCCGCCGGAGAAATAGCTTTCGAGGAGTTGCGACCGTTTCTTTCGGATATGCTTGAAAAGCGTTGCGACGACGCTTCGATCGAGAAAGCAACTGCACGCGATTGTCGTCTGACCAGTATCCATATTATTTCCGATTCTCGATGGAACGTTGGTCGTTAACCGCCGAGCTGTAATTCTTATTTTAAGCGATATACATGCTCGTAATTTTCAAACAATATGCGGTTGCCCGGCCGGAGCAAAGAATTCCGCGGTCTCCGCTCCGGATACGCGTTTGCTCCTGGAACAATGCTTCGAGACAAACGATATTACAGAATGAGACAGAAGACTATTTATCTCGCGATTCCGTGTGGCCTGGATGGGCGTGGTTTAGCTGCTCTCGATTTCCACGGAGCTGGGTCAGTGCCCCGCGGGGCAATTTCTACGTACGCCTTGATACAAATGCAACGAAGCAGAAGAAGTTCGACAGAAGTCAAACTGCTCGTAAGAAAAGGAGAAAATGCGTTCTCCGCCGAGCCAGATCCAACTAGATCCTTTTCGCAGATAGACCGCGGATCTTTATGCGTTCGTGGCATCAGCGAAATTTCTGAAATACAAGCCGACGAGTACAAAAGAAAGATTTACATCGTGCTAATGCGTTGCCCAACGATCGAAACCGCCATCGAAGAATTCATTAGGAAACTAAAATACTCGGTGAGTCACTGAGATTTCGAAATGACGGTTGATCAACTCGGGTAATGAAGGTGGCACTGCCACTTTATTTTTACCGTGAACGATCTTTTGATCGATTACATTATTGTTCCGGTTCCCACAGGACTGTCTCGGTGATTTAGGGAGTAGTCTTCCACGGCGAACTTTATCGGTATTTTCGGTACTGCATAACGGCGCTGGTGGAGTGGTAATTGTTGCGAGACGCGTCAGACGGTTCGGGACCGAGCAGCGGAAAGTATGTTTGCGCTCGGATCGGAACGCTGATAAATACAATGGAGGAGTTATCGGCGGGCAGCGTCGTCCGTTTCGCAGAACGAACGAACTGTTCGAGTCTGTCCGAGACAGAGAGACAGCGGGGATTGCCGAAGGGTAGGTGGGCACGGTGCGCAGCGCGAGAGGCGTACTAGGTGTCAGGAAAGTGTTTTACTAGCCTTAATTTCGTGTGCTTTCGCAGCCAATATGTCGGGCAGTAAATTCCAAACTTTCCGGCGGGTTTCGCGTTTCGGTGTTGCGCGTTTTAGCGGATCCGCGGTTTTAACGACCCCGTCCATCCTCTCTCCGCATCCTCCGTATCCGTTGCATTCTCAAGGAACGTCCGCGCGATATTAATTTCGTAAACAGCCGCGTCGCGACGCGCCGCGCCAGCGATTTATTTGTCTGTCGAGTCGCTCGATCCTCCGGGGAAACGCGACCCGATCTCGCCACGGTGTCCTTGACGGTGGTCAATTACCAGATCGGAACACTGCGACGAAGGGACAAACTCTTCGCGAAGGTGTTTCGAAACTTCATGATTTCTTCTTCTCCCTTCGTCTTCCTAGAGCTACATTGGTCATTTCAAGCGGTTAATTTTGTCGAAGAGACTTCATTCGAAAATCCTTCCCGAAGCCTCGTACAGACACTTGAACATTTCGAGGAACGCAAGAAATTTCAAGAAACGCAAAATCGCGGTGTTCGGTTCTCCGAAATTAACACTAGATTCACGGGATTTTATATTCTTTAATTTAGAATTATTGTGATTGTAAAAATGCATTTATAGGATTTTTGTTTAGCACAGTTATTCCTTAGAACATATATTTATAGTACAAACTTGCTAAAAATCTGGCGGAATATATTCTTGGTATTTTTATCAAATAATCCAAACTGGCCACTTTCACTGCTCCGTAAATCTAGTGTTAATGTCGATTTTGCGTTTCGGTCGCTGTGTCGGCGCGAAGTTCAGGTATGTACGAGGCTTAATATCTGCTGAAGATAAACAGTGTAAATAGTTCTTTCTTAGTCAAAATACCGGACGGAGTTGGATTCGGAAGAGCCCGGCGATCGAGCGATCCCATCGAAAATATTGAAAATTGGAGAAAGGAACGGAAACGATGTTATTCCTGGTACGGCATAATCGTATCGATCCCGGTCGAAGCGATCGCGCGAATGGCCGGGGCTCGTTTGAATTCGCGTGTGGCGTATGATAAAAACTTGAAATTCGACTTTCGTCTCGAAAGCTCCTTCGGCGGGCTGGACGGCGCGGTCCGCCGAAAGCAAACAGAACGCGGAGCGACGATGAAATATTGGATAAACGGCGCGTAAAACTTGACGATGTCCGTCGGCGAGAGGTCGAGGGGAGGTCCGGCAAGAGGACACCTCGTTCGAGAGGCTACGGGCGAGCCCGCTAATCGATGAAGGTAACGCGTTCAACGCTGAAAGACTGATAGAAGAAAAATAGTAATTTAGTTAGTAAAACATAAAGCTACATCGGTGGCCGGAGAAGGAAGGCAAACACATTAAACATTTAGAGGGCATAATAACCCGTGGCATACGTAATACGGCTGGCGCCCTTTTCACCGATGGCTATGAATAATGTACATACGCCAAGGTATGACGTAGGCTCGCCGAGCTGTGTGTATTTCACTGTGGGGTAGATCGACCAGACTATTTCCAATAACCGGCGCGTAACGTTATCGCGTAGCCGCGAGCGAGCGAGCTAGCAGGCTAGCTAGCCGGCAAGCGAGCGAGTAGCGTGCGCTAGCGTAGGCGAGGGACCCCCAGAACCCTTTTGTGCAGTTCGTTCTTTGCTTCCGCCTCGAGTAGAGACCGCGCCCCCCGGTTTTGCCTCGACGCGCGGCGTCGGCTCCGTTCCGGACTTCCTCGCCTTCGATTCCTCCGAAAAGACGCCGCTAGTTTTCTCACCAGCGCAGCGCAGCGCGGCGCGCGTTCCACACTCGCGTAGCCTCGATTCTTCTCGAAATCGTTTTCTCCGCCGGCGCGTACCGTATCCCTTCCTCTTCCCGTTCTTCGTTCCGTTCTTATTCATTTCGAATGGCAAACATTAAAATTTACGGTTGCTCTAATTGCGCGCTCGAAAGGGTTACTGCAGCTTTAACGGTGCAAGTACACGGATGAGACGGTAAAACTTTTACGATCAGAAAGCACGCCGAACGGTATCGAGGAGATGCCTCCGCGAGGGAAACGGAAAAACGTTCTCGCCCCGTCGAGATTACCGGAAACGGAACGGTTCCGACGGCGCGGCGTTGCGTCGCGTCGCGACGCGTACTCCGTCCGGCATCGTTCATGTTAGGCCGCGATCGTGCTGCACACGATTTTCGTTTCGAAACTTGTCTTTTCGCTCGTTCGAAGCTCCACGGTTCGAGCAATTGTATCGCGAAGAAAATTAATTTCCAAAGATAGACGAAGAACTGTGTCGCCCGTGTACGATCGACACGGCAGTCGATCCGTTGAATAGTTTATTGAATAGGTTTTCTGTTGACGCGACCAAGGGAACAACATCCGTACCGAATTAGTACGTTGTTTCGCGTTCATATCGAAACCATTGCCGAACATGTCAAAGTCTGGATTAATGAATACGATCATTAAGACAGATTTGATCAGAGCGACAGGTTGATCGCATCGAGACGAGCGAAACGGATCGTGTCGCCGCGCGAAAATATCAAAACGAATTGACAGAGCTGCTTGCACGATCAAAGATGCATGCGAGCCGTTGAATGCAAAAGCGGTGTAGGTCAATATCTGTCTGTTCGGCTTGATACGTGTACCACATCTCAAAGGCTGAATCCTCGTTAAGTAAAACGTGTTTGCGGTAATAGAATAACAATTCTCAGTGGCACCGTGGAATCGTCATTCGAGCGCAAAGATTTAACCGCTCGCGCCATCTTGCCATCGAACGCTTCCTACGCCATTTGTCGGAACGCTTTGCCGACAAGTACAGTGAATTCTCGATACTTGTCGACAACACTACTCGGCGTCGGAGGCGTCTCAAGCTCCTTGACCCCTCACGGCGTATACCCCGCGGCAGGGGGGTAAATCCGCGACGTTTATCGTCCAGGCCTCGGTGACATACGTAGAGAAATCACTCCTCGCGCGACCGAAAACCGCACTCGGTATAATAACCGGCAGCCCTGCGTTGATCCGAGGAGAATCGCGGGTGTCCCGCGGACGTCGAATTTCTGGGAACCGAAGAAAGAAGCGTTTATTCTCCGCGCGCGATGCAACGAGTCGTGCGTGGAATACAACGGCGAACCGTCGAGCGTTGTTTCCACCGATGGACAATACAGCGCGCGGAATTCCAGCGATTTAAAACAAATGCGCGCCGCGCGGTATATTATTCAAAATCGCCGCGGGTCCGATGTTGAGAAAACACGAGCGGCCGCGCGCGGATCGCGAAAACAGAGCGCGATAAGGTTCGCCGCGGAAAAACGCGAATCGATCCGATACGGGCAAACGATCGTCGTGGATCGATCGATCGACCACAAAAATCTTGACGCAATTCGCGCTGATTTTATACACTATTCTACTTACTCGTGTTACCGTTGTGAAACTACTTTTCGCTTTTAAAGCGTGCACGTTCGTTCTTGCGGCGTTTTTATCGCTTGCGGATGCACCGGAACTTGTCCTTTGAAGGATTCATCGAAATCCTCGTTGTTTCATCTTCTCTATATTTTTCGAATGCTTCTGGTCGCCGATCGGACTGCGGATCTTTATGAAAAATAAACATTGTGCAATCGAAAGGGACGCAAGGAGCAAGTCGTGGGATGGTAACTTTGATATTCATTATCAACCCCTTGCACTACGATGTATTTTACGGTTTTCAGTAATCAGAACTTTTTTGCAATTCGTAATTTCCTAAGGAGAGGAGAAAATTTATGCCTACATGTTCTTCAATAGCTGTACATTAAGAATGCCAAAATAGAATTGTATTTCGGTTCAAAGGAAACTAATAGAATACAGATTTAGTAGACTCCGTGCAGAATCTTCATCGCGAGTCAGGCTCGTGAAAGTAGTGCGAGGGGCTAATACTTATAATTGTAGGGATCTTTGGTGCATAGGGAGTCTTCTTCCAAAGACCGAAGTGAAAGAAATAGTATTTAACGACATAGAACACAGAAAATTCAGAAAACAAAATTATAGAGCATGAACTCGCTCGATCGCTTTCTCACCCTGAAACTCGCTCCTCGACCTCTCAATGCAATTCACGCCCTCACGATTCCCAACGCACTTCAAAACGATCTCGCTGCACACACTCATTCATACCGATACATAGACCCGCACTCCTTAAAATCTACAGTTCGTAGGGCCCACGAGTCAAGGATCCCACATAATTTTCACCGTGTCACCGATTTCTCACCGAGAAACATTCGAAGCCACCCAACAGCCTCCTGAAATCTCGAAGCTCGAACCGAACGAGAGGAGAAGTAATGCAGAAGAGAGAGGACTGTGCATTATGGAAACGTTTGGTCCGCACTCTGCTTGTAGATGAATCGTTTTGCTCTGGTCGCGGAGGTCGGCGATACTTCGGGTGACATTTTGGCGATGTTTGACGGGCGACGATCGAACCGCGCGGACGGTTGTCTTCGGCGGGGCGATTCGCCGGCGAGGACGAAACGAGCGGGCATTTGTCGAGCAACGTCGCCCGCGGGCGTCGGGCTCGCGACGAAAACTCGGGCAGGCGTCACGGTTTCGTTGACGGGCTCCGTCCGAACGAAAAACTGGTAGGACACGCGTCCTCTGTCCGATAAATCTAGTAGAGGTGTCTAGGGCAGAGGGCCGGGACGGGGAGAGGGGGTTCGGGATTCGGCCCGCGGGGGCGGCTCGGTGGGCAGAGAGGGTAGTAGCGGGTTTCGCGCAACGAATATCGCCATAAAGGCCAGCTGAAAAGTCAATCAAGCGGGCCGAATTACGTCGAAAAGCGTAGCGCCGCGCTGCGCGGGGCGAGCGCGGCCGCCGCCGATATACAACAAAATGAAAGCTATCAGAGGTGACAATCCGCGGACGACAAATCAGCGTGTATATTTAATGCCCGTGGTGCCACCCTCGCCCCCGGAAAACCTCCCGACGCTCGAGGTGGAACGCGTTCGCACCCTGTGCGAATCTCGCTCGCTCTCCCATCCATCCTGTTTCTCTCCCCCTCTCTCTCTCTCGGCTCTCTCGCGATCCGGGTCTCTCGCTCTGCCCGTCTCTCGCCGACTCTTTTCAGCAGCGCTCGGTTCGGTTCCGCTCGCTCGCTCTCGCTCCTTCCAGTTGCCGTTTTGATTTTCATTTCGGCTGTTCCCTGCCTGCTCCGGCTTCTTCGTCCTCTCTTTCTCGCGACGGTGATATCCGCTGTCTCGTTCCCGTCGCCGCTCCTCCCGTCCCTCTCGGATATGTCACTATGCTGCCGGACATAACCCAGAACCACCCCAAACCGGCTTGCTTCCCCGTCGATCCCTCGTTTCTCGCCCGAACCGTCTCTATCCGTCGGCTGCGTTATTTGCAGCGCGTTGTTCCCTCGCGCTGCGCGCTGCTCGCCGCGCGCCGCACGCCTCGCGCCCGCACGCCACCCGCCGCGATCTAGCGCAATCAGTGCTATTATATTAATATTTATGTCCCCTCCTATTCCTTCTCCTCCCCACCGGGAAACCGGCCGACGCGTCGGCTATATTTCGCGAAAAGTCAATCGAAAACGACCCCGTGTCCCGTGCACACCGGCCTCCGACGCCACCTTGTTGCCCACCTGTCGACACTTTCGCTCCCGCTCCAACGCTTCGTCTACCTGCCGCTTGCCTCGAAAGAAAATCTTCACGCCCCTTAAAAATCCTGGCGACCTGTCGAGAAATCGTTGCTCGTAGAGCGTACGCTTTCGAAAATTACGGAATAGACAATGCGTGGATGTTGGAAATTATTTCGTAAATAGAACAAAATTAATCTGCTATTTCTTTAGAAGGAAGGATCGTTTGAATCGGCGTTTGATGTACATTGTATCCGCAGTTAATATACCGTTGTATACCCGATAACCTTAGGCCCTAGTTAAACACCAACGTATCATGATAAGCATGCCGTAGACGCGTCAGCCGTAATCCTTGAATCATCAGGACCAAACAGACCCTTAGACTTTGTCTCTTCCACGTGATCCTTTCCACAACAAGCCTTTTCTACTCCCTTCCACACTTTCCTCTCAAAAACCACATATATATAGCAGCCCGTCGAAACAGAATCTTCTTGTCTTGAAACTTGAATCTTCTTCTTGCAGATTTCAGTGCGGAAGGTTACATCGTTGTATCTTAAACTCGCCACCGTGTATACGCTTGAATAGAACTCTTCTCGATTTTATTATAAACTGTTCTACTCGATTTCCAAACGCGGAATCCTCCCTCTAATGTTTATATTACACTGTTGCTCCTTCGTTTTCGTTTTCTTGTTTCATTCGCGACGTTTCTCTCGAACCGTGAAGAATCTATCGAAATATAATCTCTATTTCGTATACTACAAAAGATTGTGCTTTCATTATATACACACCGGTATCCCAATAGTAGACAACGCGTTAAAATGGGTCTGGTCAACGAGGAACGTTCGCACGGGCGCGTCGAGGATCACGAGGTCGAGCGAAAGTCGGCAGATGTTCGCCCGCGTTTAATATTTTATATAGAATATTCCCCGGGTGTTGCTCGTAGACGACCTACTTGCCTGCCGTATGGAAATCTATGCGCGATAGATTCGATTGTATGTAAATGGTAATAGGAAGTCCAGCGTTTTGCGCAACGCCGAAGCTTCGCCAAGCTTCTGCGGAGAAGACTCTCGTTCTTCGCGCGTCGGGAACGTCTTCATTCTCGTCGTGGCCTTTAGCTCGACAGGCCCCGGACCTAACGCAATCCAAAAACCGGCTGTTCGCGCGGTTTTCACGACTCGGCGAACCCGGAATTGCTTGCACTCGGTTCACGGCCGATTAGGCGTCCTTTGATCCGCCCCGTCGCCATCCTCTGTTCACCGCTACCCTCGATCCTCCGATCACCGGGGTCCTAGCCCGACGCCTGTTCCGAATTTTTATCTCTCGCTTCGCGCAGGTGAGAGTCAACAGTGTTTATACTGTTATATTAATTATTGCTGCGGATATTTACAGATAATAAAAATTCTCTCGAACTGAAAGTGCCGTGGATCGAACGACGAGCGAGATCGTTGATCCCTCGATCCTCCGATCACCGAGGTTCTAGTCCGACGACTGCTTCGCATTTTTATCTCTCATACTCTTTATCTCTTCTTATACTCCTGTATTAATTGTTACTACACTGCAGATCTTTGCAGAAAATAAAAATTCTCTCGAGCTGAAAGTGCTGTGGATCGAACGACGAGCGAGATCAATGGTCCATCGATCCTCTGACGGCCACAGCGGATCGGGGATGGATTTTCTAATCGGTCAGCTAACCGAGTAATCGCGTTTCCCTCTTATCCAGCAGGGTTACAGGCTGCCATGAGTTCGCTACCCTGCGGAGATTCATCCTCGAAGGTATTACCAGAAATGTTAGTCCGCATGGCGATAGTCACAAATGGCAGACGAGCTCTCTCTCTCTCTCTCCCTCTCTCTCTCTCTCTCTCTCGCGAGAGCACGATCTCCTGCTTATCTGCGCAACGTATTTTCGCAACGAGCGCCACGGAACAACGCCCTACGCCTTTATTATTGTTTTTACGATCTCTGAAAGCGCAGATACGGCGCCCGGCTTACGAAACATGTAGAAAACGGCGATGGGTGGGGGATGGGAAAAAAAAGGCAATCGATTGCGGCTAATGAGCCCAGGAAACTACGTTGCCGCGCATTATGACGCGTAGCAACGGAATTGCTGGCGGTCGTTACATATGCTAATTAATCCGTGTCGCGGAGACACCGATTGTCTTCCGACGATTTTATGTGTATAACGGATCACCTGACGCATTACGTGACGCACGTCTACAACGGGCATATTCAATTTGTCGCGCGTCTCGATAGCCGAAGCTATCGATAGTCTCCCGATACGATCGACCATAGTTGTCGATGGTTATCGGCAGTGGTGGTGTACAACGCTGTCATTCTACGCCTGGAGACAAATTTGTAATCCCTTTTTCGGCTTTACAAGTCGCAGTCATTGTAGCTGCGTCTTCCTGCTTAGAAGTATTCAAGATTTACGTCTTTGTAATGCAATTACGACAAAAATCAGTAGTAGTTTCGACCTATCAACCCCTTGCGCTGCGATGTATTTTACGTTTTCAGTGATCGGAACTGTTTTGTAATTCGTAACTTTCTAAGGAGAGGAGAAAATTTATGTCTATCGTACGCCTATACGTTCTTCAATAGTTGTAGATTAAGACTGCCAAAATAGAATTGTATTTCGGTTCAAAGGAAACTAGTAACGTACACATTTATTGGACTCTGTTCAGAATCTTCATCACGCGTCAGACTCGTGAAAGTAGTGCAGGGGGTTAAAATTGTTGAAGTGGTCGGGAAATTTTTATGTGCTTCCTACTTCGCGCGACAGATGCGGACAATTTTTATTTCGCGTAACGATCAGCTCGTAGAATGATCCGCGGACAATTCGAAACAACTATCGACAGTGTAAATTAACTTATCGTTCGGAGCGCCCCGTGAAATTTGCGATAGCGAGAAGGGGGCGAGAAGCGTGTGGATCGTGGACCGCGGATCGGCGCTTTTGTGTCGGAGCGGCGGCCGCCCGTCGCGCAAAAATTGGTGCCTAATGCGAATTGCAGGTTAGATTTCTCCGGGCGGTGACGAGGCCCTTTCGCCGATCGAAATTTCATTTCCGATCGGCCGAATAGCCCGCCCGGGGTTTCCACCCTATTCGCCGCGTTCTGTTCCATTGAAATTAGATTGTAGCCGGTATTAGAAGGATAACCGTCGATTTTATTGTATGCTGGTACCAAGGGGGGTGGCGTCCCAGAATCGTCGCGACAGGTTGCGAAAACAGCCACTGCGAACAGCCCTAAAACGACGGCTCCGATCTGTCATGCGATTCCCGACGCCATTTCTCTCGAGGTACACGTGTCCGTGAGATATTCGATTCCGCTGTTCCTTGACGGTTCCGGTCAGAAAACGGTCCTCTCACCAAAAGACACCCTCTTAGAACCCTCCTCGAACAAACTCCCAGTTCTTCGGGGCAGTGCAACCTTGGGATCCCTTCCCCGGCAAGTTTCACTTATCATACCCTCATAAACGTGATCGTGTGGATGACCCACAGTCTTCAACGGCCATCGACGGTTCTGCGTAGACTCGTGCATCCCTATTCAAGAGCTCGCGTAGGCCAAGACCCTGCCATAAATCCTTCCAGACGTAAGGGTCGTCTCGGCATCGACCCTTGACTTCGTTTGTAATACGCTTAACACGTCCATAATAAAACTATCGTTCCCGAGAGCATCATGGACACTGTAACTCTCGACAGTATGTGTTCCCAGCAAAAGCTAACGTTAACACCGTTTGGTAAAATGCTTTATCCAGCAGCAAAACTGACTATTTTTGTGTAAACTGTGAGGGAGTGAGCATGACGTGTGACTTTGCACTCGAGTGGTGACTCTGAAGCACCGCTAGAAATTGTTGCGGCATTATTACAAAGAAATTACAAAAAATATTACAAAATATCTGCTACACTACAAACATTGAATCGAGTAGATTGCTAAACGTTTAAATATGTAGAAATCGGATCAGTTTCGTATGAATAAAATGAATTGTAAGACGGAAGAAAAATTTAGTTTCAGATTGAAACCAGCGCCGAGTTGGCAAAGGGTTAAACGAAAGCCGGAAAGATAAAGGAAAAGATGGACACGCGGTGCGGGAGTAACTTTCAAACGAACAGGCGTGCACCGAATCAGAGATTTGCGGCTTTCACGGCCCGGCATCACACAGTTGTATCTGTTGTTAGCTGCAATGCTGACGAAACGTTGGGAAATCTGTTCCTTCAGGACACGGTTTGCTCCCGAAAGCCTGAACAGACGCAACCGTAGGTGTGCACCTCCGCACAAATTCTTCGGTATTTATAACAGCGTTCCGGCGCATGATTCGCATCTTCCGAGCGAAGGCAGGCCAATAAACGGAGAAATTGAAAGAAGAGTTGCGAACGAAGGCGTTCGCGTCTGGTCCATCGCGCAACAAGAATCTCGCTGCGTATAATTCGTCGGGTGTACACGCTGGTTTCCTCGCGGAGGTTGTTGCACGTGCAGCATACCGGAAATCCGTACGTAGCCCGCCGTGCGCTTTTCGTGCATAAAATTCTAAAGGAAACCACCTGGCGATGGAAAATCGAAATGAAATCGCGGGGCCGTGGGGGTTAACTCTCTCGGAAACGGACCGAGTTCCAAGTAGAAAGAGAAAGATAGAGGGGGTGGGGGGATATACGTGTGTGTATACAATGTACAGAGGGAGAGAATTGCGGGCTATGAAATTACGTGTTAGACGAGTTGCCGTAGCTAAGCAGCAACAGCAACAGCGCAAGCGGCAGCAGGAATCCGGAGGGATCGCGTTAGAACGGTGGTGCTCGGATATAAACGCGCAACCGGAGACTTATCCGGGCCGATGCGATGGGGTTGGTGAGATCGGCGGGGAGGGGGAGGAGGAGGGCTGTGATTCGGTGGAATGGTAGATGATTTTCATGATTTCATGATTCGCGATATCGAAGGGGATCGTCGGTAACGAGCCGATCGTGACTCGCCGGTTTTGTACGGTAGCTTATTCGCTGTTTCATAGCGGCACAGCGATGCAGCGGTATACACAGAGAGGCGCAACGGCGCGGCGCGGAGCGGAGCGGCGCGGCGCAGCGGCGGCGAGCAACGACTCGGCCACGAGAGCAGAGGAACGCGTTCGATGTTTCTGCGGGCGAAGGAACTGCCACTTATCCGCTGGCTCGTCTCTAAATCGGCCGAACGATAGAGCCGAACTGCTCTGTCTGTAGCACACGTAGAACAGAGAGAAAGAGAGAACCATGGAATCGTGGCGAAGAACCTAGGCTTCTCTTTCTTCGAATTCTCTGCCCTCGTTCTCTCGCTCTCTCGCTCTCTCTCTCTCTCTCGTTTGTTCTCCGCGCGGGAACGCGATGTGTTTCCCCTCTGCCCTCTTTTCTGCCTGTTTACACACTGCAAAGCAAACCCGAGAGGCCTCGTCGCCCGGCGATCGATCGATTCGCCGAGCATCAAGGAGGATGGAGAGAGCGCAGCGCGCTGACCGCAGCCCTTCGCGGGAAATTATCGCCGATCCCGAAAACCTCGGAAATCGGGGCTCGAGAGACACACGGGCGATCGGGCTCGACTTTTCTCTCGTTTCTTCTCTCTTTGTTTTTCTCGTTCCCGCTCGGCCGGTCTAGCGTTTCCGCGGTGAGAACGGTGGCGAGCGGGGAGGAAGGAACGATTGTTTCTTCTAGATCGGTCGGGCTGATGATACGTTGTGCGTTGTTCGGGAAGGTATCGGTAGGGAGAGCAGGAAATCGGATCGCATGTCTGCCTCGAATCTTTCCGCCATCTTGCGAGAATTCTTTCCACGGTAGCGAGCGACGAGCGGCGAAAACCGAGCTCTGCGATTACATTCCCTTATAAATATGCAAATATGGCGGCACGGTGCACGTAGGGAGAAGAAACGGAGGAGAAAGAGGAGGAGGAGGAGGAGGAGGAGGAGGCGGCGGTGGCGGAGTAGTAGTAGTAGGAGGAGGAGGAAGAGGAGGTGGAAGAGGAAGGACGAGGTATGGAAGAGGGGAGGAAACGGTGGAAGCGGCGGCGGTCGCGGCGGGTTCGCGGGTCTCCGGCAAACGAAGGTTTCTCCGAGAACGCGAAGGGGGGCCAGGACGCAAAAATAGAGAGTATCGCGGTAATAATTATTGATTAGGTATTCGTGACCGACTCGCCATTGCTAGAGCCGTGCACCGTACAAGACCGGTTAAGTACACGTACCTCGATACCTTTTCCCCTCCCGTTTATTCCTTTCCGAGACGGTCGCCGTGCTCCGAAAACGCTTATCGCGCTCCCTGTCTCGGAACGAATCCCTTGCTCTCGACGGATTCGTAGCAAATCGGTGGCAATCGCGGCTCGCGACACGATCAAGGTGAAACCGTCTCTCGTGTGTGTGTGTGCGCGCGCGCGCGTCGCCGCGACGACTCCTCGAGCCGTTTCAAACGCGGTCAAACCATCGTAAACGAACAGCTGCGCGTCACGTGCCCGGGGACACAGGAATTTTCCGCAAGAAAGTTCTCTCTCTCTCTCTCTCTCTCTCTCACACACATACATCGTCATCGACACTCCCACACTTTTGCCAATATACACCGACCGGTGGAAGCGTGTATCTATAATGGCCGAGCAAAAGACTACAAATTAGAATCATTAGTGCTAAATCGCGAACAGGAATGTTGGCGACGACACTTCCAAGTCGATTGTAGGGAACGCGAGTTACGTGGACATGTGTTTCCTCTTTCGATCATTTTAATATGTCGACGATAACGTAACAACGATCACACTGCGGATTTTTATGCGTTACAAAAATCGTTTACATCAATTACAAATCACAGCAGCCACGTAGACATTTACTTCTATTCGGAATAAAAGCTGGCAACAACTCTTGTTTTTAAATTTTTTACACGACTGTGCTACGTCACATTTGACGTACATATTTTTGTCGCGAAAGCATAAATTCCGCGGTCCAGCAATAATGCTCTTGAATTCTTAACGTCTCCACAGTTTTGTGTATCACCTATCTATCATAAATTCATAGGATTCGCTGTCTATTGATAGCACGTGTTTCGCCGCGTTAAACTTTATAATATATATATATATATATATATCATACTCGATTTAGGAACAGTTCTTCTCTCTACGAAAACGACAATTGATATTACTCCGACCAGAATTTATCTTGTAGATATTCTTATGTTTAAACATACCGTATATTTAAATGATCGTCGTTAGAACGCGAAGAGAGAGAGAGAGAGAGAGAGAGAGAGCACGTTGCAACACCACGAAATTATCGTGTCACCAAAAGAGCGGGAGGCATACATCACCTTATCCCAACGAGCTCGGTGTTTGGGTATCGCGAGCAGCACGAGATGAACGACGTCAAACATCCGGAACTCGAGCAGCGCCATAAAACACGCCTCGTCGAATCGGCCACCGTGTTCTCGCGTCTGTAACGGGTCGACGGGGCTAACAAAATTTTGTTGCATTATCCTCCTTAAACGGTCTCTAAGAGGGTGACCGTACAGGAAGAAAAAGACTCGGCGGAGCGCACGATACGCCTCTCGCGTTGCCCGCGCGCTCTCTCGCCGTCTCCATAATTTTCGTAATACCGGGTTTTGGAGAAGCGCCCCGGCCGTATTCCGGCTACCAGTCTTTACATGGCCCATTTTATAGCTCGTCGCCGTATATCGTCGACTCGATGGATCGCATTATATCGGGGCCGGCTGCGGATCGCGCTCCCGATCTCGCTTTCGGTCGGAAATTTTTCGAACGGTGGCGGCCTGCTCCGGCGAAAAACGACGAGATCATTGGTGACGATCAGCCGTCTCGCACACCCTGTACACGGCTCGGGAAGGTGTACGATTGGGAGCTTCGAAATATTAACACTAGGAGCACTAAAAATGACTATTTTCAAATCTTATAGCCATCATAGTCGATTTGTTAAAGTGAAATAAAGTGTTTTAGCGAGATCGGTATGAAATCACTCCGCCCGTTGCGTCGCACCTAGGAGGTAGGAGTTTCCATTAAAGTATTCCTACGATATTGGGGACAATTTGGGGCACAGGACGACCGCCTTTCATATTTTTGTGAATGAACGAGCACCAGCATTCACCAGCTGTGGCAGTCATGGCGCGTCTCGCGTTACGACTTGCGAATTGCGCCCCGAATTCTGTTGCCGATCTCGATCGGGAATTTCGGGCCGTTCTCGGAGAAACACGGGCCGACTCGGCGACTCGTCGCGACGGGGCGCGTTATCGCTCGGCGACGATGGGGCACTTTGTACACCCTGTAGAGAAGCCGAGCGCGACGCTCGGCAAGGTACAATGTGCACGCGGCATTATCATTCACCCTGGCCATTATCCATCCACCGGCACCATCGACGACCCAACCCCTATCCTATCCAACAGCGGTCCCTGCTATCCCCTTTCGCATTCGACGAGATGGAAATTTAGCGGAATCATTCGCGATTTACGACAGGGCAAACGCGCTCGCTCGCTCGCTCGCTCGCGCGCGCGCGCGCGCGCGCGCCCGCTACCGATCCCTATCCCGGCCCACCCGCCTCCGGTACTTACCTCGGTTTATACGCGAGAAAGATGAACAGCGTTATCTCTCGCTCCCGTTTCTGCTTCTGCTTCTGTTTCTGTTGCTGTTACTGTTCTTGTTCGACGACCACGATGCCTCAGACCGAACCACCACCACCACCGCTCACCCATCCCCCGGCATTCTAGTTTATTCGCCGCCGAGAGCCACCACCGTCCCCCCCGCTCTATATCTTCGAGATTCTCCGAGGATAATTATCGCGATAATCCGGGACTAACCGAACGAAACGACGAAACGAGTCTACTCTCTGCATCGTCGTCGTCCCCCTCCTCCTCCTCCTCCTCCCTCTCTCCTCGCTCTCCTCGCTCGCCTACACTCGGGTTTTCAGCTTTGCGCCGGGGATAATTGCGCGACGATACGTAATAATTACGCAACGATTTATAAGGTATCGACGTTTTGCGGCACGCGCGACGCGACTCGGAAAATTGCCCGAAATCGCATTCGCTTTCGCTGCTAATTCGTAATAATCCGAGCCCCGAGTGAATCTACGAGATCGATCCGCGCGAGTCCCTCGATCGGACGATTTATCGGCTGCTAATTCGGCGTCCTGTTCCCGCGTTCCCCGGGCGCCGTGCGAAAAAATCATTTTACGCCGCGGCCCGATAAAAAACGACGCGACCACCCGGAAAAACAGCGACCCCGCGACCGCGGTCGGCTCGTTGGACGATAATAATCGGTGCTCGAGCATTTTCAATTCGCGTCGCCGATCTTGACATTCCGGTTTCGAACGGCCGCGAGGCTCGGTACCTTCGTTTTGCCTCGGTAATAGCCTCAATAATCGACGTTGTTCATTAGATGCATCGCGCTTGGAAATTACAAACAAGGATTCCGGGTCCGTTTATGCGTTCGCGAAACGAGAAGTGTGGACGTTCGAGGCGGGTTAAAATTAATTGGCGCGAGTGTCGGAGATCGTGGAATCGATGTAACTCGATCCGGAAAACCGCAAAGAACCGCGTCTCCCGGCGATTTTTGATAAACGCGGACGGCGCGGCGGTTGGCGCGGTGCGGCGACGCGTACCGAAACGAACAAACGCCTAACGGGCGAACTTTGAGTGTCGTTTCCGCTCGGTGGTTCCGCGGACTTTGACGGTGGAGCGAGACACACAGGGGTCAAAAGTGTAAATTAACGCGACGTGACGGGGACACGTTAACGCGCGCGCCGCCGGTGAAAAGCGCGCCGCGTCCAACCTTTTCCCGCCCCGGCAACTTTCCCGTGTTTTATTACGCGCGGTTTGTAGTCGCGCGCAGAACGCGAAACGCGAAACGGGAAACGCGTACGCGCGGCGCGCCAGCGATCGCGCCTACGACCGCTCTCCCGCGCACGCGGTTGTTAAATTTCATTTACCCGCTTACTTCTGCAGAACTTTATATTTCCCATTAGCGGGATAAACTGGGCCAATTCCGGGGGCCGGCGCGGCGCTCGGCTAAAGCGCGAGAGCGGGTCGCCGAGGGAGAAAACGGTTTCCAACGCCGCAGTTCGCAGTTCCCAGTTCGCAGTTCCCTGTTCCCAGTTCCCACTTCCCAGACAACACAGGCCGAACCTCCTCCTTCCTCGAAGAAGACGGAAAGGGAGGAGTCCGCGTGCGCTCTCTCGCCGCGACGATGAATTACTCTTCACCTAGCGCCGCAACTACTCGGACCGCCCGGGAATTCAACCGGCACGCGACAAACTCCACGCTTTTCCGCGATTTAAGGGGGCCGGCATGGTGTGAAATCCATATACGTATGCAACGGTCGAAATCTAAACAAACTGCCGCTTCCGTATTGCAATGAGCAGTTTAGAAGTGCTCGTTCGTGTTTCCTAAAAGTCTGTCCAGAGCCCAATTTGCGAATTTCTACCAGAACGTGAAGTAATTTGTAATATTCGGCAGAAAATTCGAATTCATCAATTAAGAACGCATACCGCCGCGTTTGTACATGTCCGTGCAGAGCCTTTTTCTCGATACGAGCACTAAATCTCTCGAAATTAAGAGAATCTGTGGCAGCTATTTTGTCACGTCATACTCTTGCTTCAGAATTCGAATCTTCTGCCGAATATTACAAATTACTCCACGATCAGGTAGAAATTCGCAATTTGGGCTCTATACAGACGTAGCAAAGACACGTACAAACACGGTGGTATACATTTTTAATTGATTACTTACTTATTTAAGAGGTAAAATGTCTAGAAAAGAAGGCACAGCGTAACATAGCGTGACAGTCAAGGCCAAATGCCTTGCGGCCCCCTTAACGCGCACGATCCTTCCCCGAGATCTGCCCTTGACCTCTCCTCTTGACACACCTACGTCCAATCTGCACAACAATTTTATTTCAGCAGCTCCTGTCGTTCTTCTCTCGCAAGAGAAAGTATCGCGAAGCTGGCCAGTCTCCCACGTTGTCAACGCGGCGGCAGCGCTTCCTGAAGCGATCACAGATCGATATCGTCGCGGAGAATCCACGACAACTAATAGATCGAGTTAGAGATCGCGGTTCTCGCAGCGTCGAGTTCGTGGGATATCGAGTTAGCGTCGCCGCTTCGCGTCGCGTCGCGTCGCGGTTGCAGGTAGGTTCTTGACGGCGCGCGCCCGGTTATTTTACGTTCTCTGTATTTTCAATGTAATTACAAACGATTGTTAACCGTAGACGTTTCGACTACACTCCGGAGCCACCGGAGCGCGTAATACGCCTCCCGCTAGAGCCTCCGAAGTCGTTTGTTCGCCGGTCTCGAGCTCTAACGATCCCACGTTCGAAGGGAACTGAGATTTTTCCGAAATCAACACCTTGCGACCAGACTGCGGATCCTTATGCAAAATAACAATTTTCTGCATCCGTTGCGAGAAACGGATGCCACTGAAAAATAGACCGACGCTGTTCAATTATTTTAATCTGTCTATCGTTTCAAATTGTCTGATTAGAACTTGGAACTGGTGAAAAAAAATTTGGGACAGAATCTATCAATCCTCGACTGCCACCCAGTGCCAAGTTAACGCAGTGGTAAAAAATCGGTGCGATGGAAAGACGAGTAATTATCGAGTTTGTAAATTCCTCTTTGAAAGTGAAATTTTAGCCACTGAAAAATAAATCGACGCTGTTCCATTCTTTTAATCTTTCTATCGTTTCAAATTGTCTGATTAGAACTTGGAACTGGTGATAAAAATTTGGGACAGAATGTATCAATCCTCGACTGCCACCCGGTGCCAATTCGACGCAGTGGTAAAAAATCGGTGCGATGGAAAGACATGGAAAGGAGAGATGGAAAGGTTTCTTCAATTATTGAGTTTATACATTCTTCTTTGAAAGTGAAATTTTATGTTAAGACCGAGCAATAAATGCGACTGACGTATATTGCTTCGTAACAGCGACAAGACTTTGCCCGTTCAGGCTTCATACAACTTTTATCCTAATGTGAGCTTCAACGAAGAGGTTCGTTAAAAAATTTCCTATGAAAACATTTTTACAATTTCGATAATTGTAGAAGAAACAATTAGGAACCAGTCATTTTGACTGCTCCGGTCGTTCTAGTGTTAAACGAATCGCGTCTTGGTTAGACGCGCGCGTTCTTTCCGGGTGCGCAATGACGAACGATAAAGAAGCTTCGAATCTGCGCGGCCGTAAAGTGAATTGTAGCGCGACGGGTTAAAAGATAACGCTGTTTTGCATTCCGGTGGATCGCGGGCGGAACCTTTTCATTCGCAAAAATCGCGGCGGGGAACAAACGAGACGGGACGGGACGGGACGGGACGAGACGAGACTCGTATCTCATAGATGATTAATCCCCGCTGGATTGTAGAGTAACGAGAAACGGCCGATGGTAATTACGGCGCGAGTAAAACACCGTTCACGCATAAAAGTAGCCAGCTGCGCCGCCTCCGGAAAAGATTCACGGGTTCCGCCGGTGGCGGCGTGGCTCGGCTCGGCTCGGCTCGGTTTTGCCGTGGCTTGGCTTCGCTTGGCGAGGCGTGTGCGTGCACGCGCGCTTTTATCGGCGTGGCTGCGTGCGCGCCGGGCCCCGCACAAAGTGTCAGGTAATTAGTTACGTCGTGCGAATCGTGTAAACTTCGCTACGCATCGATTAAACGCCGCTGCCGTTGCCGGTGGCGTTGTCGCTGTCGTTGTCGCTGTCGTTGTCGTTGTCGCGGCCAGGTCGGGTATATCGTCGAATAGGTTTGCCTGGATCGAGCTCGCCGTCACGTTTCACCTTTGCGCACCGATAGAAATTGGCAGGCCACGCTGCTCGACGTCGTGCGACGCTCAAAACCGTCCCTCGGAAAGGGTCTCGCGCAGTTATGATCCTCTTTTCGCGGACGAAGCGATTCGGTGTGTCGCGCGCGCGCGCTACGCTTCTTTGATCGTTTCGTTCTGAAAGAAGGGCGAGAGACCCGAGACTACTGCGCGACTCTCTCTCTCTCTCTCCCCGGTCTGACCTTCGATTTTTCCTTCCTTCTTCCCTTGACACGCGGCCCGCGCGACTTCAAAGAAGCTTCATCGCAGTCCCGGAGAGTCCATCGTTTCACAGCCCTCGCGAAAGATAAAGGCCGACCGGTCGCCTACCGAGAAGCGTAAACGTGCACGCGTGTAAAAGGGTGCGAACGGACGAGCAGGAATAGGCGGGGCTGCAGATGCGTACTCGTGTGCATGCCTCGCTTTCTAATCATGCATAGTAGTTCTCGGAATCCCTCTGCCTATAATCGATCAGCCGGGTTATAAATTTTCCCGGCGAAACATCCTCAGCCTTCCCTCTTTTTTCCCCTTTCGACCGAGCCTGCCGATCGATTCGTTTCTGGCTCGCGGAACGACGCGATGCGATGCGATACGATGCGATACGATGCGATGCGATGCGATGCGATGCGATGCGTTCCGCTCGGTGCACTCTGCAATCCGATGCGTTGCAATGTTTTTCCGCGTCACGTTCGCGTCCGCCTTCGCGCCTTCCCTTTGGACCGCGAAAACTTCCTCGCGACCGGAACCTTTGCGAAACTTCACCGCAGACTACCTGATCGAGCCGAAATCTAATTTAGGCCAGTGCCTCGGAAGATATATACGGTCGGTGGTACTAATGTGCCTATAGTTTGTTACAGGGAACGTTTCAACGAAATCTGTACGATTTAAATCACCTGCCATTTCGCCCCCGACAAACTTTTCGAAGGTTTTATTGAACGACTGTCATCCATGGACTGCTCGAATATATCAGTTCCGTTTGAATTTTACTGGGAACGATTGCTGCGTTCCGCTTCCACTTTCCGAGCCGTTCAATTTCGCGAAACGTCGACCCGAATTGGGCTACCAAGATCATGCGATTTAACGCCGTCGGACTTCCTTCTTTGAGGCTGAATCGGCCCGCGATCCTCGGTCCTCGGGCTGTACATCTGAAACGATGTTGGAAAGAAAGGATCACGCGCGTTAGCAACGATTTTCTTGTATCAGGAACACGGGACCGCGACCAGGTCGAAAATATTATACGATCCGAACGATGTCGAAGAAAACACATAGCGAGCGGATTGAAAGAAGAATCGAGCTCTCCGGATGACGACATGATTGCTAAGATTAGATTCCTGATACTAACTAGACGTTTTATTATGAACCATGCGTTTTCGGTCGGATTCGGAGGGAATAATGGGGAATTAACGGGCGCCAGGATAGAACGGAGGTATTTCCGCTTTTGGAAGAATTTTCCGGCGGATCGAATAGTGTGACTCGGTGAATTATCTTATCGATAGGTCTATTTATTCCCGTTATATCCTGCTTCCATGAAAATTCACGGAGCGCTTGCGAAACCAGTGGTACTCGAAAGTTAATGGATAGACTCTGCTAGTCTTCGTACAACGTAACAGTTTCTTCGACTAATTGCAGGAAATGGGCGCTACGAATAAATTCTGAGAAACATTACGATGTTCCTTAATTCTTTTAGCGTTGTCACCTAGCTACTCACTGGCGATTATTTTGATTTGAAGACTGTGTAATTGAGTGGGCACGGTAAAAGGAGCCGTAGGCCTGGATAGGTAAGAATTAAAAAGCCGATTAATTGAGCACAGCTATTGCCGTCGGCGCATTTTTCAAAAGTCCCAGCGGCACCGATACGGCGCCCTTCTGATTTCAATCGGATTCAAAATCAAAGAACTTTCGACAGAAATGAGATAGAGTGATGAAATATTTTTTAAATTAAAACTGAAACTTTGTAGAATATGGGAAAAATAAGGAGATTATGGTTCGAAGGTTTTTTAACCTTGAGAAAATTCGTTAAACTTGCAGAATTCCAAGAAAATTGTGGTTTTTCCAATACCAAAGGGTTAATCGAGTTCTGCACGCGCGAGGACAAAATTCAGGGGCGGTGAATGGGCCGAACGGTTGGCTCGGGGAACGCGTGCGAGCTCGGCCGATTGTTTTCGGCAACGGACAAGCGACACGAGCGTCGTGCGAGGCGTTTCAATGATTGTCCCGCGACCGGTGCGGCGACCGGGGATATTCAAAAGAATGTTAGGCTCGGCTCGGCTCCGCTCCGGTCCGCTCGACGCCGCGTCGGCCCGGCTTGTTTTCCACTCTTAGTTATAACCCTGTGACGTTCCCATGGCATAAACAAAGCGCAACCGGCAATTCCGCCGATGAAATATTATAAGTAATAACATATACCCATAGGGAGAGAGCGGGGCTACGTGTTCTTGACCAGGGCCTCGCGCGGGACTCGGAGAGAACGGGATAATAACACGGCACTAAACTATACGCTCGATACGCCGTACCTACATATAATTGTATAATTATTATTAATGATATCGAGTCCCTTACCGGCTTAAACGCGCGCCGACGTATATAGCCGGGGCACCGATCGAAACGTACTTGTGCTCGTTCGCGTCTTACTTTGCTCCTCGTCTCGCCCCTCCCGATCGTCTTGTCTCTTAACCAGTTCGCGACCACGGGCGAGTTATCTCGCGACGAAATACCGCGCTTACAATAACCGTAGACGAGTTATCTCGCGACGCAATGTCGCTTGCCACAGATCGTTCTCTCATAAAATTGTTTCTTCGCGTAACAAATGCGTTGAAACATATCGAAGCAATTCGTTATTCTTATCACGCAGTACACAGGTCACAAACAATGTAATATACTACTTGAAAAGCTAAATACCATTTATCTCTATAATCTTTTTGTCTCGGAGCGTACTCGTCCGTCTCAAGCCGCATCCTAATTGATTATCGCGGCGACAAAATCACTGTCGCCCGGCTAATCGACTTTTGCACTGGCCTAACACGTTCCAGGGTCCTACTGAAATTGACAACGCTCGCCAGGTGGGCACTACGAATCCAATTAGAGTGCAGGCTTGCAGCCCGATGCGCGTATGCTGCTCGAAGAGACTCGGAACAGGAGACGCGAAGCAAATCTTTACGACGCGTTTATCGGCTCGCCCCAAGCGTGAAAACGATCGAACGACGATAAATTTGCGGGGAACCGAGGAGGCAGCTCTTCGAACGCTTCTCTCTTTCTCTCTCTCCCTCGCTGCTTTTTCCCTCTCGCGAGGGTGGGCCGGGGGTGGAGGATGCTGTCCGATTTTTCGTGACCCGTGACTCGGATAAGATTTCGCGGCGATATTACAGGCCGATCCGCCGACGTAGCGTTGCACCGATGCACCCAGCCAGCCCGGCCAATCTCGTAATTTCTTCCGTTATTTATCGCCGTCGTTCTTCGCCGTGCAACTCGTTTTTTCGACGATCGCGAACGGCCTGACCCTTCGCGATCCATTCGAGAAGTTCTTCCTAAAAGCAGGCAGCTTCGTCTCAATGCACAGAGTTGAACGTCGTGCAAAGTGGATTGACAAGTACTCTATTCGGAAAAGTGCGATCCAACAACTTTCACAAACTTCCTTCGAAAATAATAGAGTATTACCTGCCTCGATCCTTGTGCGGCCAACCTTGCGGTACCTCGTATTGGTACCTTGAAGCATTTGGTATTCAACATTTTCTGTAGAAATTCGCTATGTTATGACGCAACGCGATGCGAGACCCCCGAAAGCGTCTCTCGAATTTGACTCCGAGTCCCGATCACTTCAACCACCCTTAGTAGGGGCAATCAATTAGCCTAAGAGTCGAAGACGCGTGAGACGGGACTCGTCCCATTTTCTCTGCGAGTTTCCGGCACGAGAACATAATAATTTAAGACAGAGTCTGGGACAATCTCTGAACACTCACCCCCCAATTTCTCCTATTTACCACCAATTTCACATCCCTTTAAAAACCGATCTCTGCGTGCGAGTCGTCAGTCTTCAGTTTGTATTCA
Source organism: Halictus ligatus (assembly GCA_028454255.1). NCBI lineage: Eukaryota > Metazoa > Arthropoda > Insecta > Hymenoptera > Halictidae > Halictus > Halictus ligatus. The sequence continues at coordinate 1,490,953 of CM052137.1, forward strand.
GCCAGTCCTCATTTAAGTTGCATCTTCGTACAGCCGTTGTAATTAAACTACGAGTTATTGTTATCAACAAGTTGTCCAAATTCTCTGCTACTCAAAACACCTGACCCTCAACAAGAACTACCTAGCACGGTTTTAATTAACCAAGCAGGAGTGACTGATGCGAGAAAAGTCGACCTAACTGATCTTTTCCATCTACGCGCGTACATACACTATAAATTAGTATACTAGCGAACAAAGAATCGTTCGGAGGAGTTTCGGCTATAGAGAGGTTAAGTCTCCTGGATTCCACGGGTGATCTCGCAAACGACTATCCGGTTAAACAAGTTAATGGTCGTTCGTTAAGTTCGCCGCTAAACAAGCTTTCGTTTAAGCACGCCCGAGCCTCTCGACTTTAATTGTTACCCGGTGCGCATGCAGGAACTTTCTTGGTGGGCTGATAGTTCCACGGCCACTTTTGGCAAAGTGTCTGCGCGACAACTTTGGAATTTTGCAGTACCGTCGGGGCAACGAAACGAAAGTGGCGCGCGCGTACACGATCGACATCTCCCGGCCGTGCGTTCGTTGTTTAGAGAAACGTCCGTGTTTGCGGAGCAACGAGAACCAAGCGAACGGTAAACGGTGAATCGCAGAGTCGCGCGTGAGTCATCGCCGGTGGGACGATTAACGACGCCTTCGGAATAAAGGGATCGTCGACCGAAAGCTCGTAACCGGCGCGCGGGGATTCATTTTCCGGCATAATAGTGAGCATTACCGAGAGCTATCTCGCCTTCGAGCCGAGCCGAACTGTCGCGGCTGGAAAACAGTTTCCGAGGAGGCGGAAAACGAGGTTCCGAAAAGAAAGGGAACGTTTCGAGCCCGTTCGGGGATTCCCCAAAAATACCTGGGCCTACCTGAGACGCAAGGACGTTTCAAGGACGCTTAAGGGGGCCGGCATCGTTTGAAATCCGTATACGTATGCAACGATCAAAATATAGACAAACTGCCGCTTCGATATTGCAATGAGCAGTTTAGAAGTGGTCGATTGTGTTTCCTAAAAGTCCAATCTACGTCTGTATAGAGAATTCTGAAGCAAGATGGCTGCCGCTGAGAGATTCTCTTAATTTCGAGAGATTTAGTGTTCGTATTGGAAAAAAGGCTCTCTCAAACACGGTGGTATGCATTTTTCATTGATTACTTACTTATTTAAGACGTAAAATGTCTAGAAAAAAGTCATGGCGTAACATAGAGTGACAGTCAAGGCCAAATGCCTGCAGGCCGGCTTAAAGCGGGCGGAAGAGAACAGTATTTATGATCTTTCGATGAATTTTCACCGCACCTGAGAAGCACGTGGTCAAATCACTTTTTTGGATTGAACCACTCTTCTTTTACACCCACAAATTTGATTTTAATCCTGTTCCTATGTCAGGTATCTTTAGAGATACAGTGCCGGAGGGTAGTTTAGTTGTCCAGTGTCGAAGCGCGAGAACAGATATTTCATTATCAGCCGTTGGGATAAAAAAAGAATGAATCTTTTCGGACGAGGTAGCCGCGGCGTGTTCGCAGTCGTTTAAAGCAAAATGTAGGAGGTAACAGAGCATAATGGAATCACACTTTTGGATTGAACCACTCTTCTTCTACACCCGTAAATTTGATTTCCATCCTGTTCCTATGGTATCTTTAGAGAAACAGTGCCGGAGGGTAGTTTAGTTGTCCAGTGTCGAAGCGCGTGAACAGATATTTCATTATCAGCCGTTGGGATAAAAAAGAATGAATCTTTTCGGACGAGGTAGCCGCGACGTGTTCGCAGTCGTTTAAAGCAAAATGTAGGAGGTAACAGGGCATAAAACTGAATCAAAAGCGGCGAGCGCATCGGTGGGATGCGACGAAACGCGGGTGACAGGTAGGAAGGTAGGGAAGAAGAAGAGAGTAAAAAAGTGCAACGCAAAGACTACGACGACGACGACGACGAAGAAGAAGAAGAAGAAGACGCGAGAAGAGAGGTAGTGGGAGAGGGAGCGGTGCGCGTGGAATATTAAGGAGCGATTAACATAAGGGGACAGAAGCGTGCGTGTCTTCGAGATCGTGACGACGTTATCGATTGTCGTCGAGTTCTAGGTTCAGGCACGTATCGCATACACGCACTCGCGAACCGACAATGAGGAGAGGACGAGGTTAAAGACACGCGCTCGCTCGCGACGAGTCGGTCTTACGGGAAGGGGGAAACAACTTGCCGGGAGAGTCGGAGTCAGAGTCGGAGTCAGAGTCGCAGTCGTCGGAACAAAACGAGAACCGCGCGCGCGAGAAAAAGAATGGCAGAAAGGACGAGGGGCGAAAGAAGCGGAGACGCTCGGGGGACCACGGAGAGAAAGAGAAAAAGAGAGGGAGAGGGAGAGAGAGAGAGAACCTCGCGGTATTGTCAACCGCGAGGCCATATACCGACGACGTACCGCGTTACTGCTAACCATAACTGTACCTGCATTCCGATCTTCTGAATAACGCTGGAATAATACGACTGGAAAAAGGATGCCCTGCGTGCGAGCTCCTACACCGGGTTGTCTCTCTCTCTCTCTCTTTCTCTATTTCTCTCTGACTCTCTCGTCGATCGGTGTTCCGTCGCTGTTTAACCTCTGACATCTTTTTTCGCCCCCGTCGCGATCGTTCTTATTCCTCCCCGGCATCGATGCTCGCGTTCCTCCGCCGTATTTCATCGTAAAAGTGAGCACTTTGTGCCCACGTGTCTCTGGCCCGGGGCCACTCTGCAACACCAATGCAACGCTGTATAATTCACGGCGAGACACGGGAGGGTTAATCTACGGCTCGCGGAAATGATTTCTCGGTGACGTCGCCGCAGCCGGCTCCTGAAAAATGTACCGCTACTTACGACTATCGCCTACGTGGGATCAAAACGCTCCGAGAGCTTTCGAGAAACGATCCACGGAATCTCGACGTCGTTTCGCCGGAAAAATCTTCGATATTCTGCTCTCGCCTTAAACTCTCTCGTCCGAACGCGGTTCCTTCGTTCTTTTCGAAACACAAAAAGAGAAACAGACCGGCGCGTAACCTGACGGTTTTGCATCCAAGGGAGATTCACTCGAATGAGAGTGTACGATCGCGCGGAAAGCATTTCTATTCGTCCGTTTGTTTTGGCGCGCGATCGAAAGAACGTATCGAAGGAGAAAACCGTAAGAACGGTGGAAGGAGTTGATGAGAGGGACAGAGGGGAAGGAGAATGGGAATAAGAATGAGAATGAGACAGAGACGAAGACGGAGACGGACGAGACCACCGGGCAGGGTGCTCGAGGCATCATTAAGACGGATTTTCCGGCACGCAGTCGTCTGATTGCCTCACGTACGACGGTTACGCGCGATCATTCGGTTCAATGATAATCCCTCGGGTAGCCCGGCGCGTCGTGGCACGTCTCCGACGAAGTCCGGAGCCCGAGTCCGAGCCCGAGCCCGAGCCCGAGCCCGAACCCGGGCCTCGGACGAAGCGGGTGGCACGAAGGAAACGGACAGGCCAGACGGATACGCGGACCGAGGGAACGATCTCTGCTACGATCATACGCAATTACATGCTGAATCTTTAATGGGACGTTTCGAGCCTGGAATTACTCGAACGGCGTGGAAACCTATCGTAATGCAAGCATATGCCCGTGTGTTCCGAGAGAAAGAGAGAGAGAGAGAGAGAGAGAGAAAGCAAGTCCCGTGCTTTCTTCCGCCGTTGACGCCGCGACCCGTGCGCGCGAGCTCTGCTGCTGCCTAATTTTCGGACCTAATTTCAATAAAACTCGTATGCAGATTCGAAGCATTTATCAACCACTCCGCGACCACCGACGAGTTATCTCGCGACGCGATGTCGCTTACGCTGTGCCACCGACGAGTCATCTCGCGACCAAGTTTTCGTTCGTATATCGCCACCGATGAGCTATTGGGATGCTTATTGAGACGAGAGTTTGAACCCTTTAACCTAAAGCTAAATTGTTCTTCCGTCTTAGAATATTTCCATTTCATTCATACGAAACTGATCCGATTTCGTAACCTATTAAATATAAATTTCGTAATTTGACAAATGTTTTGTAATATATTTTGTAGCTCCTTCGAAATAAGGCCACAACAATTTCTAGTGGTGCTTCAGAGTCACCACTCGAGTGCTAAGGGTTGATTTGAAAATATTTTTAGCAAGAATTCTGTTTATTTGTCTTTTACATGAAATATTTGGAAACGTGGATCCACCCATGGTGCTACGTTACGAAGCTACATCGACGTGGCATCCGCATATGCTATCGTGCAGAACTATTTGCAGACGAAACTTGGTCACGAGATAACCGTGGTTAAAAGTCAATAAAACGAATCGACGTCGAGAGACTGGTCACGCATTTTCAATCGCGTCTCGCCTAAAATCGTTGTCAGAAAATTCTCGGACTGCCGGAGGTAGGTTTCTGGACGAAACTTGGAGCGTAGCGCGCGCTGATTGAGTCATTACGTTTTTTCAGTCGATTTTTGGGGCTGAGGGGGCAGCCGTGACTGGATCCGATTCGCCGTTCGAACGTAACGAGCCTTTTCTGCGATCGTTTTCTCACTCTTTCTCTCGTCGATCTTCGGTTCGTTAGGGTCGCCGATTCGACTCCGGCCGGCCTTCTTCGTGTTTCGTTGCGTAGACGCGGCTAGTCCCACGGAATGGTTTGAAATTGATACGTAGGAATGATCGAAACCGCGGGCTCGGGGTTCCGTGATACGCGGCATTTGAGAAGGCTGCCTGGCGAACGTATCGGGCCGGGTCGGGCCGGACCGGGCCGTTTTTAGGGAGGACGAGGCGAGCGAATCGGGCGCGAGGAGGTGGCAAGAACCGAGAAAGAGGGATGGGGGCAATAGGGGGAGAGCCCGAAGCGAACGTAAAATGACTTTCCAAAATTCGAAATTCCAGACGAGAGCCGAGCGATAAAGCGGCCCGTTTCCAGCGGGCACTTAGATACCACAATTTGCTAGATGGTCGCCCTGGGCGAGCCATCCACTCGAGCAACCTTTGCTTTGTGTCTCCGCCGGACAGGACAGCGAGAGAATTCGATTTAACTACCACGCGTCCAGACGTGGCCCGTGTGTGCGTGGAACAGTGTCAGCACACACCGGGACTGCTCTCGGCCCGAGACGCGACGCGCTCCACTTCTACAGGGTGCACGGCAATTCGAAAACTTTCCCTCCCACTAGCCTCGTGGTATTGCTCTCTCCCTCTCTCTTTCTCTTTCTCTCTCTCTCTCTCTTCGTCGTCCTCGGTCGATTCCTCCAACGACGATTGTGGTTCGGGGCAAACAAAAACTCGAGGACCGACAAAGCCCGCCCGGGCCGAGAACCTAATCGCGCGGGGAACCGCAGGAACAAGATCCGGAACGGGAATTCTTTCGATTTCACTGCGAACGAAAAGCCACGGCCAGACAATGGCCTCGATGCTTGCTTAGCATTTGGCAATATAAACAGTTAGGCGCTGCGAGGCGAATCGTGGCACAGTACAGACTCCCACTATTCGCATTTTTATCTATTTCGGTTATTTCTATCTGTCTCTCGTGCAATTAGAAAATTTTTATTTCGTACAATGGTCCGCGGTTCACTCGGTTTTGTTACGCTCGTTATCACTTTCCCTGCTATCGCCACGGATTTGTTGCTCCTTCCTTGAACGCACCGCAGCGCCTATTAATATTAATAAGTAGTTTGAAATTCATTTATTCAGCTAAATTCTTAATTCGCAGATTGAACGGTTGTTTATGTATCGATGAATTTCATTCGCGACAACCGTGGAACTTCGTATCTCGTTCTGTGTTCTATATGTATGCTGTGTGCACAATAAGAAATACCCGTGACGCACATTAATTATCCGCATAATGATTTTATTATACAGACCGAGAAAAACAAGCGTAGTTATAAATATACATTACGTTTTACATAAGACGCATCGACGGTAAGGATCTTTACGCGAAATAAAAATATTCTGCGCTGATTGCGTCAAAGTAAAAGTTCGTTTCATCCCTTAACGAGCTTTTGTCACGTTAATTTCTTCTAATCTTTTGTAATCCGAGGCTCGCGGCTGATTAAAGGTACAGATACGTTACTGTCCAGTGAAAACAATTGGAAACAAGCGATTTCACGCGACATTCTTACAGTGCGAACCATGTACAGTGACTCGAACTAATATTGGCACACTCTTAAAAATCGCATAACGTTGTCAATATTGGAGTATCCTGCTTCAATTTTTTTCAGAAATTGGAACAATTGGTTCGCTTACATGACGTGAAAAAAATGTTTGATTAAAATTACAATTGGTCGAAATTGCAGAGAAAGTACTAACAGTTGTATTATGTAACTTTTTTATGCGGACTTATATTAAAAATTTAAAAACTACGTTTTGTACTTCTGTACGAATTATACATATTTTGAGAATTTCGTCAAAAACCTTTCATCGTCAAATGTTTGTACCTCAGCGCAATGTTGACCGATTTAGATGAACTATATAAAACATACTTCTTAAATGTTTAGGTAATATAAGGCCGCACAAAAAAGTTGCAATATACAACTGTCGGTACTTTCTCTTCAATTTCGACCAATCGTAATTTTAATCAAACATTTTTTACACGTTATGTAAGCGAACCAATTGTTCCAACTTCTCAAAAAAGTTCAAGTAGTATACTCCAACATGTAAGGAATTTAAGTAAGTAAGCAATTAAGCATGAAATAATATATACAGTGGCGGATTAAATCTTGGCTTACAAATGTTGACAATGTTACGCGATTTTTAAGAGTGCGCCGATAATTAGTTGGAGTCACTGCTGATATTTCATTGTTATTTCCTTGGTATCGTGATGTCACGTGACGCGATGTACTAATGAACCGACGGCGGCGCGGGTTCGTCGGAGGACACCCGTTACGCGGTTTTCGCACAAAGGGACCGTGCGTGTATGCGCCGCGCGTCCCTCCCGTCCATTCGCCATGGAAATGCCGTGTAATTCAATGCGGGACTTTCGACGACGGTGCTCTCGATGTCTTTGGCGTCGCGCAAGCCCGGCCCGCTGTCGTCCCGTTCGCCGTTCTTTCGCGAACGACTTCTTCTCAAAGGGTCCTCCTCGATCGAAATTGCGTCAAGTGAAACCGAAGAGCAAAAAGACGGGAGAGGGAGGGAGGGAGGGAGGGAGCGCCGCTCTCGGGACTGCTCTCCGAGAGCCAAGGGATCGCTCCAAGGTCCCGGACAAGTAAGTCGTTCATCTATCCGGGAGAAAACGGATCGCGGAGAGGAGCGAGGGAGCAAAAGAGAGAAAAAGAGAGAGAGAGAGAGTGAGGTGGGGGAGAGAGATGGTCGAGGGGGAGGCGCGAGCAACGCCGCCGCACTCGAATTTATAAAATATCATTAATCATCGGAATCGCTCGGACCGGCAACGTAGCCGGGGCACGATCGAAACGTGTGTTTATGCGATCTCGCGGGTCCGTTTAGACGTGATTTATCGTAAGAAATTATCCGAATGCTAGAAATACCGTATCATTATCGTGCATCTCGCATCGTTCGCGCGTACACCGAGAATTTACAGCTGGGGGAAAAACGATCCAGGGATCGAGAGCCGAGCGTGACGGATTAACGTTAGGAAACCGCGCGCGCGCGCTCGCTCGCTCGCTCGCGCAGCCGGGCGATAGTTTTTACCACGCCGTTAGACACCGTTCGCCGCACCCTTTCGGTAAAAATACAATACTTCGGTTTCTTTCTTTCTCTCTCTCTCTCTTTCTCTCTCTCTCTTTTTTCGAGAACCAGAGAACAGCCTGTTCTCTCGCGCGAGCCGCCGCGCGTTCCTTCCTTCCTTCCACTCGAACCCATTCGCCGTTGAAAAGAACGTCCGGCGGATCGATTAATTCCGCGGGCGTTTCAACGTTGAATCGCTTCTGCCGTTTTCTCGCAAAAAAAAAAAAAGAGAACGAGCTCCGTACGGCTGTGTAAAATTAACAGTTCCCGCGATATTTCTAAAGGTATCGACGTGAAATTTTCACGGGGAACGTTTCGCGAGGAACGCGTCCGCTCGCACTTGCTTGTATCGTTGATTTATTGCGCGTAACCGCGGCTCGGAGAGAGGGTGAAAAGTTCATTTGCAATTTTAATGTTCGACTTTTTGTTTCGACGAAACGCCGAGGGAGGGAGAACAAGAGAGAGAGAGAGGGAGAGAGGGAGAGGAATTCGCCTCACTCGGAGAGATTTAATGGAACGGTGTTGTTGCGCTCGAAGGAGAAACGGGCCCCGGAACGGACCCTCCTCGTCTCCTCGACTCGACTCGACTCGACTCGACTCGACTCGACTCGATTCGAGATTCGACCACGCTCGGATGTCTGCGAGCAGAGCCCGGTGCTCGCAACCGTTGTCGCAATTGTCTCGTTACAACCAACAATACACCTTGGCCGACCTAGAATTAGAATTCCTAGCAGTGTCTATTGAAATCTGCATTCGCGATCCGAGCCGCAATCGCGAACGCGAACGGCAACATGCAAATGTTCCGTACCGGCGCGGCGACCGTTGCGAAATTCCCGCGATCGCAATTAAGCCTGCCCACGATATTCCTCGCGGACTCGCGCGACGATCGCCGCCGTTGTCGAGCCGCGTAAAACGATCCAGTTTAAGAAAATCGGCGAGCCTCCCTCTGGCGCAACCGTACTCCGATCGATATCGACGTTCGTTCGACCCTCTTCTCCGGCTTTCTCTTCCCTTCACAATTCTCAACCTTCTTGCAATTTAAATAGTCCAATTGTTTTCCTACACTCTACTTTTCGAGATTCCATGACTTTTGATAAATTGTTACAGTGTTTGACAAAGGAGAAATAAAACAAATGTAGCGAACGGGTTAGCAAGCCAGCGGCAGGTAGAGCGTCGCTACTCCGAAGCAGAAAATTCGAAGCATTCATTTGTCAACCGGGCGAAGTGAAAACGCTCTCATCGTTTCCCTCCGGAAGACAGGAGCGATTTCCTCTGCGAGACGGTTTCCTCTGCACTTCGCATTCTCAGCGGAAAAATTCCCCCGAAGTTTGCGGAGTTCAAGAACGAAGGCCCGAGTTGCAGAAGAGTCGCACCGAGAGCGAAGGTGGCTGCAGCATCGGTAGCTGCCAAAAAGTAATTGGCCCGACAGGGAATTTTCCGACGAACGGGTAGAAAGACCGTTATTTATCGTCGGCTATTAGCAGCGTGTAGTCGGCGGGACATTCGAAAGGCCGGGGATCCGTGGCGGTGATTCGTGAGCGCCGGCTAGGAGAGGCTCGTTTCTCTTTCTCGAGTTCTCGAAGCAGCCCTCGGCTTGTCGTCTTTTCCGCGCCCATATATATCGTCCAGCGTTGGCTATCGATTCGTGGCCGCAGGTGAGAGACCGATGATTATATCGATCGAGTCTTAGGTCTTTGGGGTAAAGAGTAGAGAAGAGGGAGAAACGGAGAACGTTGGGGCAGAGAGAAAGATGAAAATGAAAGAGAGAGAGAGAGAGGTCCGGGAGCAGGGGGATAATTTTGATATTCGGTGATTCGGTACCCGGTAGCATGATCGGCATAACGCTTATATAGAGGGTCTGGGATGGTGGTTGCCTCCGGGCACTGATATTACCTACCCCCGTGATCAGCGCCTACATCGAAAATCGCTGCGCGCCACAGAGAAACAGCGCGTTTTATTCCCGGGAGTCGACGTCGACATTTTTTGCGTCTAGCCGGTAGTAAGTGCAGGGTGCGTGCCCCTACGGAGGGAGCGTGGCGGAAAGAGGACGAGCGGGAGGGGGAGAAGAAGACAGAGGCCCGGGAGAGAGGAGCTACCTATCCCGTCGAGAAATTCGGAACTTTGAAAAAAGGGGGGCGAAAAACGTTCGAAATTGCACGTTTCCGATGCAAATCCTTCGCCCTCTTCGGTCGGCGCGTCCTTGCGACCCGTGTCTGCGCCTCGGACTCTATACGTCGCTTCTCTCCCGTGGTCGCCCGCCACGGGAAAGGGAACACAACGCGTTCTCGGGAGATGCACAGGGAGGCAGGGCTACGGCAGCTCTGCTCGTATATCATCTCGGTAGCTATCCCCGCTAGGAGGATGTAACACAGTCATTAATTTTTTGCTTCTCTCTCTCTCTCTCTCTCTCTCTCTCTTTCTCGAAAAGTTCGGCTCCGGATCCGGCGTTGCGTGGCGTGGCGCGACGCGTCGTGTTCGCCATCGTCCGGCGTGTTCGTGGCGACCTTGGAAAGATTCGAATATAAATGCGAAGCGGTCGGGATAAATAAATTCCGTGAGAGCGAGCGAGCGACTCGGCTCGACTCGACTCGACGCGACGCGACGCGACGCTTGTGCCGTTAAATAGGAACGAATACGCGCGGCCGATCCGAGGTGTGCGCTCGGCACCGCGTGCCTGTATATATGTAAATATGTATAGGTATAAATATATATTCGTTCGGCGGAGGCACGGAGGGTAGGTAATGCAACAAGTGGCGGTTTTCACGGGTTTTCCCGGGGATGAAACGGAACGGGCCGCCGGTGGATGGAGTCCCACGCCACTTCCACTTCCACCTTCCACTTCCACTGCTACTTCCACGGCAAAACCGCCGCCGTCGACGCCGCACCGCCACCCCCTCCGTGTCCCCCCGAACCACCCCTTAACGGCCACAAAGCTCCTGTCTGGAATTTAAGGGTGGAACAGCCCTTAACTGCAGACGCCGCCGCCTCGTCCCTTTGCCCGTCGAGCGAGCCTCGCCAATTGAGATAGGTCGAGCAACGATCGAGCCTCACGACCTTGCGATTAGGGGATCGCCCGACCATCGCGCCGGCATCAACCCGAAAAAGGGAGAAGACTCTCTCCGGCCACCCCGGAACGAGGGAAACAGCCCGGTAATTGCTTTCGGGCCGGCCGCCTCGAACACAAGCTGCTGTCAAACAGAAACCGGACTACCAACAACGACCCGTCGCCGAATCTCGAATCAGCTGTCTCTACGCGCGGTCGATGTTTCCGGTCGATGGTCAACCATCCCCGAAGCGCTTTTTCAACGAAACACTGTCGAGCGTTAGATAACGAGTATCCAAACAGGACAAGTCATAAACGGAGAAAGTTCAGTCCTTTGCCTTATAAAATCGAGTCGGACACCCGACGAACAAGGAAACACTCGAAACAAATTCCTTTCGCTCCGTGACCAATGTTTAATCATTAGCGAAATTTGGAATACAGATGTTACAAACGACAAAAGAGTTCTCGGCATTGTGCAGATAAGGCAAAGTACGTCGCCGAAACGATTCGAGCGCTTTTTAGAATGAAACACTGTCGAGCGTTAAATACTGTTGGAATTTATTTCATAAATGCAACAAAATGAATCTGTTATTTCTTTAGAAGGAAGGATCTTTTGAATCGGCTTTAGATATACATTGTATCTGAAGTTGATATACATTGTATCTGCAGTTAATATACATTGTATGTTGTCCCTGGCATGGGACCCTCGATCTTCTGATGTTCCTATTGGACTGTTCCTCCTCTGTTTCGTTTTCTTGATTCATTCGCGACGTTTCTCTCAAAAGGTAAAGACGTATCTCACGACGTGCTTATTAGAGAACATTTGAAATATAATTTCGATTCTGT
>CM052137.1:1502634-1514332 GCA_028454255.1 Halictus ligatus
TTTATTATATTTACACCCATTCCCAATAAATACGATACAAACGATAACGAGTATCCAAACAGGACAACTCGTAAACGGAGAAAGTTCAGTCCTTTGCCTTATAAAATCGAGTCGAACACCCGACGAACAAGGAAACACTCGAAACAAATTCCTTTCGCTCCGTGACCAATGTTTATTCATTAAATTTGGAATACAGATGTTATAAACGACAAAAGAGCTCTCGTCATTGTATAGATAAGGCAAATTACGATGGCTTCTGTACGGTCTCACGTATCGGACAGAAAAATTCCATCGAGCCACGAATGTTCTGCCCAATGCGGGCTGAAAAATGCGGAGGGCGAACAACGGCGGCGACTCGGTTCGAGATGTGGCTCTCGGCAGGTGTATATCTTGCAACTTCGCATTTCCAGAAGTCGGACGCGAAGTTGACCGTGCGGCGTTTCGAGCCGCTTATTAACTCGGGTCTCGACGTACGATTCGAAAATCCGGGGGACGCGAGTCGGCGGACCGAACGCATCAATTTCTCCGGAGAAAGGCCGGTAGCGTTTCCAGGATCGTCGGGAATCGACTCTCGTTTTTTCTTTTTCTTTATTTTTCCCTCTCTCTCTCTCTTTCTCTCTCTCTCTAAGCCCAATCTTCGCGGGCACGGCGAGCACACGGTTGCAGTTTCTCGTTCGTTCCGCGGTGCACAGATTTCCGAGTTTAGCGGCGCGCCGCGCCGGTGGAAACCATTATTTGAAATCGGCCGCGGCGATTGGCCGGCACGAAGGCACGGAGAGCGGTTCGCATGATTAAGATCATCCAATGATTCCTTCTCTATAATGATAGGCTCTGGCATGCCTGCTCCCGGTTTCAGAGCCGTGGTGGGGGGGCCTGCTCCGCGGCCGGGAGGGAGAGGCATTACGCGAAATTACTAAAAAGAATCCTTATGCTAATGAAAATGCCTAGCGTCCTATTCCCGGCGGCCGTCCCGCGATTCCCTTTTTCGGACCGATCTGCGAAATGACAACCTTCGGCTGATTGCGTTCCGCGACCTCCGGAAAAATTGCCGGTTTGCCGTTTCGAGAAATCGACCCACCCGTGAAATTCGGCGAATCCTCGCGGAACGGCCCTGGTCGCTCGCCGCCGCCGCCGCCGCCGCGTTTTATCGTCGACGCGGAACGATCCCGCGTTTTCCCGGCTCGCCCGAACGGCCGTGTCGCGCGCGACGCATTATTCAATCCGCCGCTCGCCTATGCAAATCTTTATTCAATTAATTCCCCGCGGAAAACAAAGCGTCTTCGATAATCTGGAAGAATCGCGCGTCGAACGAGCGCCTCGCCGAGGGATTACGAAAGTCATTTATTCCGCGGGGACTCGGACAAATGATTCTTCTTATTATTTTCATTACGCGGCCACGTAATGAAGCATCGAGCGGCGCAGCGGCCGGTGGAGGGGCTCTCCGGCGAGTCGGTTGGAACACGGAGGAGGAACGTCCGACGATGCGGACGGATTGAAAAAACCATTTAGCAACTGGCCATTATAATAATACGTGATTCGTTTATCTCATCCTCGTACAGTCGTGCCCGGTCGAATTAGTATTCCCCCGGATCTGCCCGGGTCGAGAATCTGCGGGGGCTCCTCCGCCTCGCGGAGGTCTCTCGTTCACCTCCGTACACGACGCGATTTTTCGAGGCCGTTCCGTTTCGGATTCGCCGGACGATCGGTCGCATTGTTTCGATTTTGTTGCGAGCTAAGGGGGCAGGATCGAGAAGAGCTGCAGGGGCGGAGAGAGGAAGAGAGAGAGGGGAGGATCTCGCGGGAGCTTAGAGAAGAGGCTCCCGGGGTCTGGCGAATCGAGGAGGTCAGCGAAAACGGTGGTCGCGAGGGGTGTCGAAAGGGGAACACGGATCCCGTGTAGTATATCGTTCGCTGTCACCGCGCGCGGATCGAGAAGGCTTCCGTACGTAAGTCGGTTTCGTGCTGGATACCACGCTCACGGAAGTATGTGCCGTGCTGCTGTCGCGGACTGTACGATAATGCCGCAGGATGGATACCTTCGCATTACAATATGAGCCCGGGATCGCCTCGGTCACGTTCCCCCGATGTGAGTGTGTATGTGTGTGGTCCACCTCCGGTCCCGTCCTTTCTTTCGACCTTTTTTCCCGCCCGTGGTCTTACCTCTCTCGGCCGCCCCCGCTCCGCGACCCGCGCCGTGTTTCCTCTTCTGCCCCGCTCGCAGTCTCGGTCTTCTTCTTCCTCCTCCTCCTCCTCCTCTTCTTCTTCTTCCTTTCTCTCGATCCTCCTGCCACGGAGTCGTCCCTGTTGGTCCCGCTCTCCACCGCAAAAAGACGGAAACTCATTATCCGTACGAGATTTTACGACCGGAGAATTCGCGCAGCGGTCTCAAACGATCCGCGATGAAAATCCCAGCCTCCAGTCCTTTCCGTGATTTCTCGGCCGTTCGATCGAGATCCCCGCGAGCTCTCGGGATCTCTTTATTCGCCGACACGTTTCCGCGGGGAAGGCCGGGAAATCATTTCTCTTTATTTATTCGTTTGCGTTATCCCTACAGGGCCGACCAGATGAATACAGGCTGTCCTTCGCGATGCTATGGAAGAACTCGTATGCGCACCAAATTGGTCATTAGAAACGATACGACTCCACGATGACTCCATTGTGTTCTCCGTTGTAACGCAGGTCAATTTCTCTTGTTACTCCGATACGCTGCAGCGGTGAGAAAAGTATGATGATCCGACGAATACCCACCGTAAAGCAAAATTTTAGCAATGTTGTTGGCGTCGATGCGCTTTATAAAGCAACCTTAATGGTTCGTTCTCAGGAGAACGCAGCAAAATTCACCGTTGCGTCGCCATTGGTTAGCCATAGCAATACTCTACTCTTGACCGTACAGGATCTTCTATAAATTGAACTCGTTCCTGGTTTTCGTGACGTTATTAATTTTACAATTCGCACGAAGATCGGGATAAACGAAATTAAAAAACATCGGAAGAAATGTCGCCCGCACGGCGGGACATTTCGCGAGATCCTCTTTGTCCAGGCTTGAAGTATTAAGAAGCTGCGAGCCGGTCGGAGTTCCGCGAACTTGTCCCCCGTTTCCATGAAATTGTACACCGAATCCGTGTGTTCCCGTTCGCCGGGCAGAAGAGGCAGCCGCGAAGTGGTCTCGCGACAGGCATGAATTTTATTCTTGTCCGTGCGTGCCTTGGAATTTACGTAAGGCGAGCCGGTTGCATCGTGGCATTATCGCAAAGCGGTCAGGATGCATCGGTCTAACGAGCGCGGGCATTCAAGGATGTTTACCTTTAATATTATAGAATCCCGAGCCGGGCACGGCGCAGCACGCGAACGCGATCACGCTTTGTTGGTCGTTTTCAATGCGCGTATCGGAAACTGCGTAATTTTCGACGACTCGCGATTGCCGATCCAACGAGCACGGCAACGGTACGACGCTCGACGGGTATCGTTCGATGGCGTCGCGTCGCGTCGCCGTCGTCGTCGTCTGGAAACAACTATTCCGGATCCGAGGAGCCTAGGCCTCTTTAACTCTTTGCGGCATAGTATTCCGGATGAAAATGTTGCGCAGGAATTTTATCAGGTTTTAAATGAGACGAAATTGGTATATTTTTATTAAGGTATATCATCGTGTAAAAATGTAACAAAATAGTAATAGTCAATTAAATTTGTTGTTATTGGGTGCGGCTCCTCTTCTGGATCGAGGTGACTAGGCCTCTTTAACTCCTTGCGGCACAGGATTTCAGATGATAAATAGACCCATGTTGCACAGGAATTTTATCAGGTTTTAAACGAAAAAAAAATTGGTATATTTTTATTAAGGTATATCATCGTGTAAAAATGTAACAAAATAGTAATAGTCAATGAAATTTGTTGTTATTGGGCGCGGCTGAAATAGTCCCACCGTGCCACATAGCAAAGACGAAATATAAACCTATGCACATGCAGCTATTGCAAGATTTCGAGGCGGGACTAGAGATGTCCCACAATACCGTAAAATGCATCGAAAAGGTGGGACCCTTTTAATCCCACCGTGCCCCAAAGAGTTAAGCGAGCCTCGTCCTTTGCATTTTGTTCGCGCAAGATGGGGAATTTAGCTTGCAATTAGTGGAAACGGTAATTTACTTACATTGCTCGCGGGCTTCAATAGTGGGGGAGTTACCGAAGAGAAGATCTTTTTATGGGGCCTATCCTACGGTTGCAGAATAGTACAGATAATACGAGCTTGACGCAATAATATTCGACTAAAATTCGCTCGGCCGCGTTGCGTCAATACAAATTATAAAATGCGGTGGCGGGGTCGCGACCCCCTGAGAAAGCTCGGCCGGATATTTAAGGAAACATTGATTATGTGAGCATCTAATACCTCTAAATCGCTGAGCCACATCCGGCCTCCGGCTGCCTCGAGGCCATTTATTATAATTTAAATCGAATCGCGCGATTCATTACGACAGACAGGTTTTCTAGAGCGCGACGCGTCGGCGTTGCCCGCGGACCGTCGTCGCGACGGCATTCTCATTTTTTTTTCCCCCGGTTCACTCCTTTGTTTTCCGCGAGGCCGCCCCCCCTCCCCTCCCCTCCGATAAACAACGCGCGAAAACTCGCGCCGAGCTTTTTGCCCGGTTTGCAGCGGGAAAGCGACGGCGTTCCCTCTACTTCGAATATGGAAACTTAATCGAGATTTACGACGGCGAATCGGAGACAGATCGGGCCGGTACGAAAAATGTAATCGCGTAATGACGGTTCGTCCCGACTGACACCTCGTGATTGGCGACCCTCCGGTATTTTCGCGCGCGTCATTGCTTCCCGCTCCGACGCGCGACGCTCAGTTTCGCCGTGACATCTAGTCGTCGGTCATCGACATCGGCCCCGGCTTCGACGTACCGTTTTGTCGCCAGGAGGCGAATTACCCGTTCCCGGTTTCCACCGAAATTCGCCGCGCGCACGCCTGCTCGCGACAACAATAATTGCTCTCCGATCCCTCAAAGAAAAATACTAGATAACCCCTCAAATCGTGGAGCACGGAGCAAGAAGCGAAGCGAATTTAACGCTAGGCTTACGGGACACTAAAAGTGACCATTTTAATTGATCTGTTTTATTGTCTCTGAAATCTAGTGTTAGAAAGACGTTGGAATTCCGAGAGAAAAGATTTGCAAACAGCAACTGCCTTACCTTGTGCGCGAACAATGAATTACTAGACAATTACAATAGCGTCGAAGCTGTCAGAGCCGCGCAACGCGCCATAATTTTTAAGGGTGAGTCCTTGAAGTGCTCGCGGAGGTCGCTGGGTCGCTCGAATAACCCCAGCAAGTGTTGTACCTTGATAAGGTGATAATTTATTGGGGAACGTTACGAAAACACGGAAGCGCGTCGGAAGAGGCGAAGTTCTTCCTGATTATAAGTCGCAGGGAAACTTGGAAAACTCCGGATTTAACGCCGATCGGTCGGCGCATCGATAAACGCGGAACCTGCGCTAATTTCCTATATATCGGTTCGCCGCCGGCGTTACATATTAATGAAAACAATAATTAATTCGTTCGCACCGAATGACGCGAACGAACGATCTAATTTTTCCCCGGACTGCAGATTTTATTCATGCATGACTGCGAATGAATGGATCGAATATCGAAGTGTAAAGTCTTTCATTCGCTTTCTTGTTCTTACAATTGGCAATTTTCATTATTCCGTGAAAAATGGCACGTGTCGCAGCAGTGGGAAACGGCGCTATTTCTTCGAGAATGCAAATCAAACTTTCGCATTAACGTGCCGAGCGTCTTACACTTAATTGCTCTTTAACCTCACGAGTTAAAATAGTCAGGACTTGCGTCAATGCGATGATCGAGTGGTCCGCGTCGTTTCGCGAGACGGTTATTTGGCGAGGGGTTCGTGGAGAGGTTGGCGGCTTCTGGAACTCGATTGGCCGGTGGATGACAGTGCAGGGGACGCGATCGGATCTCGGGGGAGTCGAAGAAACGGGGCTGGACAACTGGTCGCGGGCTCGTAAATACGGAAGCTTGTAAAAGTATGGCAGGGGTAGGGTGGGTGGGGAGGCGGAGGGGAGGATCAGGGGCACACGGCCGCGGGATGGATTAAAATACGCGTGCTGGGTGCCGCTGGGTTCCGCAGGGGTGGTCCGCACCCCCGTCGCGAGTAATGTCGATGAATTATACCCATAAGTCTGTGCCAATGTGCGTGACGTGTTCCGCGGGGTGAGCTGCCGAGCCGCCCGGTGATGTCGATTCGTCCAATCAGGTCGCGTCCCGCAAATGGAAATCCCAAAAGTTGCTCTTCCTATTCGAACCGCGGTCGACGTAACACCCAAAATTTACATCCGAAATGATATTTCGAAGATGGACAGTCGGCCCCGATATCTCGCAAAACGCGTCGGGAAAACGGGTTGCATTTCGATCGCGGCTGCATTCGGATAAGGTTGACGAGACGGCGGCGTCGGCGTCGGCTCTCTGCCGAGATTTTCCGGTGGAACGCGGCGGGCCCGCGGAACGGGAAGAAGGGCGTAGCGAGGTTCAATTTCGCAGCTACATAGAGAAGCGTCGCGGAGCGTCGCTGAGCGCCGCTGAGCGTCGCGTCGCTTTGCGTCGAGAGGGGCTGAAAGAAGGGCCGAACTCGAGGGTGTGCCACGCACCCGGTAACCTAGTCCCGTGACCCACCGCTGGAAACGCCGAAACCCTCTCGTGTTCGCGATTGATTCGACCGACTACCCCTCGGTTTTTCATCCCTCGGTCCTTGGGGTGCGGCGTTTCGAAAGGGGAGTGCAAACTCTCGAATATTATTGCGGTACCGAGCGGAGAAGCGGTTCGATGAAGTCGTGAAAGGGTTCGCCGCGTCCAAGAACCGCGTTTCGAGTGGCTCTCTCTCTCTCTCTCTCTCTCTCTCTCTCTCTCTGCGATTCTTTTCAGAGAGAAGCGATATTCAGGATTAGGCGACGCGACAAATGGCGGGTGGACTCCGTCGGATGCAGGATAAGCCGGGTTTAGATATAGGGAACAGTAACAGAGAGCGGGATAGGAGTGATTAGCGTTTGATTATCGCGAGGACAATGAAGATGCTTGGAACTCATTGCCCTTTATGATTTCCCACATGCGGAAACAATCGGTGCAATGACGCGAGCGCGCGCGCGCTGGCTTCGGTTATCAGATTAGAGACCGAGCGGGAATAATTCGTCGGATCTTTGTCCCTAATCACAATTGATACACCAACAACGTGGCAGAATGGAGGCGGTACACCCGGTATACATACATTTTACCATTCGCCGCGCGCGACACATCGGCCCCGGTTGTTTATCGCTCAAATAGCCGCCTATAGGCGTGATCCCACGCGGTGGCTAGTATATTTAGGCTTTCGTTAGGTGTGTGCATATAATATAAACATTCGATATGCGTTATACGCGCGCACCGCCCATCGCACACCGCTGCCGTGCGCACACAATGCCCGTTGCGTAAATACCCGTACGAGTGCGCTATACGTGTTCCAGGCTGCCCTACGTGTACGCGCGCGTACTCGTGTACTCTCTCTCTCTCTCTCTCGTATACTCTGGTACTACGGTACTCTCATACTCTCATACTCTCTCGTACGCGAGAACGCGGTATCATGCCTGTTAGCCGCGCGGGCGTACATCGATATCGATGGACGCCGCGCCGGCTCGAAATCGATGGCCGCTTTATTACGACGAACGATGTATAAGCGGTATTCCAACGTTGAATCCTATTATTATACCGGACAATTATAATAATTATTTGCCTTTCTCGTCGTAACAATTAATACCGCGCGCACTGGACGCGATATCGCGTGCGTTTGTGCCCAGACGGTATAGACGTATTATACGACTATAGATTGCGCTCCCTACGTTTACAACCCCTATCTATGAGGACACACGCGCGCGCTCCCGCTCCCCGCGCCCACCCTCGCGCCCGCTTTTCTACCTATGAATAGACGCGAGCCTGCACCAGCACCTGCACCGTGCCTACGTCCTTCCTCCGTGCGTTTCTCTTTATCGATACGATGCAACCGGATCTCGCGGCGTCTGCACGCGTGTCCGGGCGCACGTCGATCCTTTTAAAAGAAAACGCCTAGGACTCGGCGGTCGCGTGCGCGAACAAGCGCGCGCGAGCGAGCGAGCGCACTCGAGCGAGTATACGGACGGAACGAATACAGAGTCGCCTCGTATCGTGTCGCGTCGTGCCGCGAACACCATCGAACGCTAATCAACCGACGCAGGATCTGCAACGAGCCCGGTCGTTTGTTTAGATGGAGTTCCAATATTATCGACAGTATTAATTAATATTACCGAGCCATCGGTAATTAGCATAAATCGGCGGAGCATCGTAACAAATTTCCGGCCGGCCGTCCCCGTGCTCGGGAAAAAAGTCGTCCCGGCAATTAGGATTTCAATTAGATTTGAACGATGCGGACGTAGCCCCGGCGATTTACGTTGACAAATTCGACCGCGGTCGTCTGGAAGAGCCGAATTTTAGAGGTGCGCGCGTACTAAACGGCTCGTTTATTTACCGTTATTTACGGAGTAAATTTGACCGGTGTCGGTATTAAATTATACGTTGTAATTTCAGCGATCAACTCGTTAAGTAAATACCTACGCGCAAATTAACCGGAATATCCTGTTCGAGCTTTTTCGAGTGTACTCTTTCATCGGGCGTGGCGCGCGATGGGGGGCATGGGATTTTTAACATTTGTTTTTTCCTGTCGCCGAGCGACGCTCGATCGGCGAACGTTCGATCCTCGCCGAGTAATCGGTTTTGCAACAACCCTTGATTCGTCTATTTCTTGAACTCCTCCCCGAAAAAAAAAAAATCGTTTCACTTCGTAATCTCACTGCACGATATTTCGCGGAAACAATGATTACAACGTTTAAAGCAATCAACGCGGTATCAGTTTACATTTTGTATTCATAGGCAGCCGTGTAATTGAAAACTAGTTTAACACCCGTGCCAAGTTTCCTTATAAGGCGCGGGAGTTTTTTTCCCCCGAAGTAAAAAGCGTTTAATTATACTTTATAATCGGCCCCGTGATTTCCGTACGCGATAGCTCAGATTAAGTCGTCTGCCAGAAAATTCTTGACGGGGAACGTTCGTCACCACCCCGGGTCAAAACGGACCCGAGTCCCACGGGCAACGCGTTTCGATCGCCGCGGGCGCCGTTGAAAACCGTCGCGGGGGATGTTTCGGGTGGAAGCTGGCGAGGACAAGTTCGGAAGAAACGTTCGCGGAACGTAGAGGAAGTAAGTGGTAGTGAGTTTAACGGTAAAACGGGTCGGTGGGGTTGAAGGGTGGGGGCGGGGAGACGGGGGCAGGAAGCGGAGCTGGTTTGCAGGAAGGGGTAGCTGCACCGAAGCGGGCGTGTAAATAATTTCTGATATAATACGGTTAAAAATTACCAAGTTTAAAATTAAATAATTCATTTTAATACTGGCTGGCGGCTGGCCGGGGGTGGAGACTGCCGTCGTAGAGACGGCGAACCCCGCTGGCGGAGGGGCGGGGGCGGGGGCGAGGGTGAGGCAGAAGCGGCGGAGGAAAGGGGTCCGGGGCGGCAGTAGCGTAGCTACTCGCAGGGGGTTGACGGGGCCCGCGCCCAGGAGGCATCTATAAATTTCTAAACTTAATAAATACCTAATGGCCAGACCTGCTTTGTAGCATAGCGCTCTGTAGATTTAACTTTACTGTAAAGGTAGCGGACTCTTCCACTTCTACGGCTCGCCCCTCGCATCCTCTTACTCTTTCCGCTCCGTGCGCCGAGCTGCCTCCTGCCTCTCCCGAAACCCCGCTCCTCCATCCACGGGATAGAGACCTTTCGTGCGAGAACCCGAAACTATCGAAAGCGTCTCGCGACAAATAAATATCGGGATTCGAGGCGTGCTTTGTCGAACGCCTACCCTCGACGAGCGAACCGAGTACACCCTCGCCTAGGCTTCCAGCGCGACGAACTCTCTCTCTCTCTCTCTCTCTCTCTCTCTCTCTCTCTCTCTATTGCTTATTCAATACTGTAGGGCAGGATTTAATTGCAGGTTGTCAGACAAGAAAGGTTCAAACTCCGGGGCGCCGCTTGAAAGTATACATAAGCAAGAAAGTATACATAAGCTATACCACCATTCGAGATATTTTCTACACCGAACTAGTTTCGTTCTGCTTTCGATGTCTCTTTTGTTGCAATTTAACCACGAAAACACGCCTGCGCGTAAGCGATAGACTTGCTGGCCCGAGACGGTGGACCTATTTTTTCATGAATTGTTTGTAAATTCGATGCAATCGATCACCGAGAACTGACACTGCGTTTCGGTTCGATTCTTTCTATCAAATTTTCAACTACTCTCCCACACGTCGGTTGTTGCGACCAAAAATCGGAGTTAATGCTCGTAACGTTGCGACTATCGATTAACATTTAACAATACAGTAACATTTGATGATTTCCAACAGTTGTTCGTTTGTCGTATCAAATATAAAAATGTAAACCTTCGCAGACTATTTTACATTGAGAAATCGTAAAACAGTTTTAGGTTATGTTCGATATTTTAAAAGAAAAATGTTATGTTTCGATTGAACACCCCTTTATCTAGAGGAGAGGCATACATAGTTAGTCCGCAAGGGGCCTAATTTCGGAACAAGCGATTCATCGGCCAGAGTCTCTTCGGGGGAAAGCATACAACGCTTCAACCATGAAGGGAACAGTGTGTCCTCGATGTTGGTACGTGTACGGTGCGTCGTTTTTACCCTGTCTTGTGCTTGGAATAGGAGAATCCCACCCTCGACGGGGACAGGGTCGCTCTCGGTCGCTGGTCAAGGGTTGCGATTTCCGGGCAAGGGTTGCACAGAAAAAATTTGTAACGACGGCTCGGCGAACGATGTCGTACTTCCGCGCGCGAGCGGCGTTCCCCGCGTTGAAAAACCGGCGGAGAAACGCTAGGCACGCCAAGGTTTCCGTTTTCGAACGAGGTAAGGCGAGTGCGTGCGCGGGCGCGCGCGTGTGTGTATGTGTCTCGCGACCCGAGAACGACCGACACACAGGGTCAATAAAAATCAGGCGAGCGCGAATGCGAACGCGAAAAGAAACATTAGTTGGCATTATCGCATCAACCGAGGCACGGTCGAATTCCTGGAAAAAGAATGCAAGCACCGTAGCATGTATTACGATACTCCGGCACGGTACACGGTACACGTCGCTGGACTTCCATTGTTGCACCGAGTAATATAAACAATTGGCCCTGTCCATCTCCCGGTTTCCGGCCGTCACTCGGAAGCCCCGACATTTTTATGGATCGCAGCACCGTGGCCACCCGCTCGCCTACCTGGCTGCTTGCTTGCCTGCTTGCTTTGCTCTCCCTCTTTCCTTAGGCTGGTCGCCTGAATGCCTGACTGCCTCGGCTGCCTCGCAGCCTCGCCTGCCTAGCTGCCTCGCTCGCTCGCTGCCTGACTGCCTACCGCGAGTTTCTCCTTCCTTAAGACCTCCGCGAGCCTGAATATTAATGCGACTCTCGGTTTACATATTCCCCTCGACCCCCGCGCCGTGTATTCCTACCCGAACCGCACGACAAAATCCTTCGAGATTTCGAACTTCTCGATCCGCTTCCTCCGTTAACCGAATGTCTTTATTCATTATTCACCTCCGGCCAAAAACCTTCGGGAAATTAATCGACGCGGGAGCAACAAGAGACGCG
>CM052137.1:1514432-1592461 GCA_028454255.1 Halictus ligatus
TTCGTTCTTCGACGTTTACACTCGCTGGGAAAAGCGAGTGCGTCGAAGCCGACAAGAGACGTTGTTGCCCGAAATAAAGTTGCATCGCGGAAATGAAATCTGAATGAAAGATCTGGAAATATTGAAAGACACTGCACGTGTCGAAATGTCAAATGCGACGCTTCGCACTGTATAAATACAAACTGTTGTTGCACGTACGTGCGTACGTCAAATTCGAGAGAGCCTTTCGTGGGTCTCGCATCGCGTTCCGTCTCAAAAGTTGTTTTGCAACGGAAGTATGTATATACGTTGAAGCAGCGAGCGCGGTAAGGTTTGTCGAACGGCCCGCTTTTTTTCCAACAGGAAAGTATCCTTGTTCGACTGTTGTCCGTGCAGCGGAAGCACACTGGCCGAAAGACGAGGCGTGTCGAAAGGGTTAAACGGTTACGACCCGGTTCGTCGACGGTTGCCCGAGGATTTCGTCGCTTGTTAATTCGCACGCGTTCAATTCGCCACGCCGGTTTCGAGAACGAACGTCTGCCGCCCACGTCGAAGCTCGCAGCTCTCTTTCGATTATCGACGTGGTCGTCGTCGTCGTCGTCGTCGCCTTCTTTCTCTATAATATTTGCCGGCTGTCGGCCTCTGGTTCGGTGCCTCGCACGCGCTCGCTCCTTTTTAATTCGATTCGACCCAGTTCAGCCTAATTGAATCTAGTTTAACGTCGGTCCGATCTAATTTAATCTAATTTTCGACGTTCCGTTCCGCCGTCGCGCGGAGCTAGGTGAACGCGCAGAGAGGAGGGCCAGGAGAACGCGGGAAATATTCGCGGCCAATATTTGTCGTCTTGGGAAGAAAAAATTTGCCCGACGCACGACGAAATTGCGGCCGGAGAGAACACGGGGGCCCGACAAACTTTTTCGAACATTTTCCCCGGGTTGGACAAACGTTACACCGGTCGGCGGCGGCGGTGCGGGGCCGCCCTTCTGTAAATCCATCGGCGCCGAAAATTAAATTTCTCCGGCGAAACAAAAGTCTCTGTTCCTCCGCAAAAGAGGGACGCGTTGCAGTAATAAGGGCTGTTAATTAAATTTTTGCACGAATTGGTTACGAGCACCGGTTTTCCACCGGTTACGGGTAGGTAATAGTAATAGAAATTTGCGCGAGCGGTTCCGGCAAGTTCATCGAGTATAACGCAATTTTACGAAACACGCGTCGCGGTCTTTCGAATACGCTTACCGAGCCAAGCCCCGTACAATCGCGTCTCCCCTTCCTCGTTCCGCGTTGTATAAGATATATTCGTTCCGATCGTTCCGACAGACCTGTACGCGCTCTTTTCTCTCGGCTTGCTACCCCTTCCACGCTCCCCTTTCCCTCTATCCTCTCTTTCTCTCTTTCTCTTTCTCTTTCTCTCTCTTTCATTCATTCTCTCTCGCACCATTTTTCGCTCTCTCTTTGCCGCTTTCGTGTCACGGACCCCCGTGCGTCTAATTGTTATATTTATAAAAGGGGAGGACCGGTGTATGCGGTGATACGTCGAAGGGACACCGACGAGACGCGCTTTTTTTGGCCGAGAGACGAACGACCCCTCGACGCTTTTGCGAATCGATATCAACTCGAAACGAACGTTACTCGATTTTGCGATGCGCGATGCGCTGTACGCGCTGCCCAAAGGCAATCGGTGAAATTCGCTGGCTCGAGCGCGTTCCGCTCGATCCCCCTACGTTCTCGTCCACGGAGCCGTCTTCGAGCACATGTTTGCCCGATCCCCCGGAAAGTTTCGTCCCTTCCTCTGCTGCCGCGGTCTTAGATCCTTCTCGATCCATTCGTATTTTCATTTCTCTAACGATTTAGATAAGGAGGGATTTAGAGGGTGACGGAATTATTTGTCCAGGCTCTAAAATGAATTTTCACGTTGATATATTCATTCCACCAAATTCGATCAGGATCTGTAAAACGCAAGAAAGTTGGAGGTCTACTAAATATTACTCCTTCATTAATAAATTCAGTGTCAATCATTCTCCAATTCTCTTTCCATTCCATACATTATATCATTACTACATCTTAGTCTAGTTCATTTAAGTATTTGTATTATTTTGCATTGCTCCTTTATTAATAAATTCAGTGTTAATCATTTTCCAAGTTTGGTCTACTAGATATCGTATATTCAATTTTTTCTATTTTTATTTCGTTACATAACCTACTTTGAGGTTTCTAGTGTCGCAGTGTAAGCGTTAAAGACGATTCTGTCAGATCAGTGGAAAAGTTCGAGCCCGATTTCGTGTTAAAATACAACAAGTCAAATCGACGTGAGCGCAACTATCAAAAGAAGGAGAAAAGGGCATAAGGGGAGTGTCGTAGGGTGGCCGTACTCCTGTTAAAATTGTAAGGGATTCGAGCAGAGGGGAGAGTTATTGACGACACGTCTTTCTCCGGTGTCAGACCTGACGAGACTTTGTTTCATCAATAACATGAGCATATATGCGGAATAATAATACACGAAATAATATATACAGTGGCGGATTGAATCTTAGCTTACAAAATGGACGCGATTAACGCGTGAACGCATGGATGGACAACTTTTGAAACTGTAAAAAGTGGATCGCGAAGGCGCGTCCCGTCGGAAGAGAGGAAAAGCGGGAGAAGCCTGGAGTCTGGTAGGGCGAAGGGTTCGCGGGGTGCAGGGTAGAGGGTCGAGCAAGCAGGCTGGAATATTGGACAACTAATTACCTAATCACTCATTATCTAGCGGAGGCCCGAGGACCGGTAGATCGGTGGTACATACGTAGCTAGAGGTTGCTAGGTCGTAGAATAGGTTGCCCAGAGGGCCATTGTGATATGCGAAGCAGAATCATGCAGGATCGTATATTATCGATGGGGGGGAGGAGGGGGGGTTGGAAGCCAGCGGACCCTCGCCTCGACCCTTAACACCCCTTCCCACAGGTGGATACCGTTAACCAGATCCGTCCATGTCCACCGGCCGACGTCGGAGATCGCGCGTCGCTGCGCCAACCAATTCGATTTCAGCTCGACTCGCCACGGCCCGGGTTCGGATCGGATCGGATCGAATCGAATAGGATCGGATCGGATCGGATCGCGTCTTTATTCCCGTCTCCTTCCGGCGCCCCTCTCTCCTTGGACACATCGCCGCCGCCGCTGCCATGGCTCCGGCTTGTTCTATCACGGAACGCAAACATTGCCCCACCAGAATAGATAACGGATTCGGTCCGGGTTGGCGTCGAACGCGAATAAAACGCTTCCCGGCTTTCCCGGGGCAGCTCGTTAAACGACACAACGGCCGGAGATTTATCAATGCGCCCCGCGATTACGTCTATATCGGAAACGCTTTCCCTCGGATCTATTTTCGCGCTAGTCAAATCGAGTATGTAAACGGT
This sequence comes from Halictus ligatus, assembly GCA_028454255.1. Taxonomy (NCBI): domain Eukaryota; kingdom Metazoa; phylum Arthropoda; class Insecta; order Hymenoptera; family Halictidae; genus Halictus; species Halictus ligatus. Next base: position 1,517,804 of record CM052137.1, read on the forward strand.
CGTTCTGAAATACAGCCGCGCGTCTCAGAAATAGATAAACGCTCCGTTCGAATCGCCGGTTCTCCCTATTTTAATCCCATCGGCGAACCGCGAGACCGCTGAGACGACGACGACGACGACGACGATCGTTCCTCTCTATCTCTCTCTCTAGTCTTCCATTTTTCAGTAACCGCCGGAATACGCTCGCTTCCGAATCCAACCCGGAATCGTTTCCCCTCGGAGAGAGATCGCGTCCCTAAGTCCTCGAAGGGACAAATCGGAAGCGGTAGTTGGCCGTAGATCGTGACACGATTTCGAAGCAGTAAACTTGCGGCTCCCCGGGCGAGCTAAGTCGAAGCCCCTAAGTCCTGGAGTCCACGTGCGACCGTCGCGTCGCCGCCGTCTGGTCTGCGGAGATCCACCTCGAGCCGCGCCGCGACGCGACGCGCCGGTCCGATGATCACGCTCCTCCGAGGTCATAAACGTCCGCCGGACACCTTAATCCTCCCGAGTGCCGATCTCGGGTCTCGTCTTCTTCTCGAGGTTTTCGGCGCAGGACACGCGTCGGGAGTCGACACGGCGAATATCGATCGAGGGGGACCGATCTCGGCCGGGGGTAATTGTGTCCGGGAACGAGGGGCGGTGGTCGGACCGGAAAGCAAACAGCGAGCGCGCGGCGCAAAGAGAAGTGCGCTGTTTAAGGTCCCCGGGCCGGAACAAAGGCCCCATTTAGGCGGTTTCGCCTACTCGAACGTCGCGTCGAGCAGATCCTTCTCGCGTTTCCGGTTCGTCGACAAATCCATACTCCGCGCGTACGAATTTGTGTACCGAGGAAGAAACACGTTCTTGTCGAGCAGGAGGAGGTGGAGGAGGGGGTGAGAGGGCAGGCAGTCGGAACGAAAAGGAAAAAGCAGAAGCGCGAATAGAATAGACGGCCGACCGATCGGAAATAAGTGGTACGATCGGGCTTTCGAGCTTTCTAGTCGCGCGTTTCACCCCGACACGGGGATGACAGCCACTGAATAATAAAAGAAGCCACGTCGAGGTTAGATATTCTTACGATCACCGGGAACCCTTCCCTTCCACCGATACGCAGCTAAATCCTCAATAATTCAACGTTCGCCTCGAACATTTTCCCTGTTTCCGATTGCATGCAACTATATGTATACGTATACCAAACTGTGCGTTTTCGATCAGACCCCGTCGACCCGCCTCCCTCTTTCTCCACGGTTTCTCTGTGTGTCGGTCAAGCGTCCGTGTGCAACAGGAGAAGACCGAGGCGCGCGTCGTATTCTCTCCGCTCGAGGAAAAACTTTTAATTCGCTCCGCCGTTTTTCTCTTTTTTTTTTCCTTTCTCTTTTTGCCCTTGGGCATAGATATCGTCTATAACCGTCGGCCTTACCCCGCCACCGCCACCACCCCCCCAGCCACCCGTTCACCCGTGATTTCCGAACGAGCGTTTCGAATTTCTATTGGTCTCCTAGCGCGGTTCGTTTATTTATTCATACACTTCCCGCGAGCGGACTCCATAACCGTTCCCGTGCACCCTAACCCCCGTCGATCGTCGCGATTAACCCCTTGCACCGCGATCCGCTGCGGCGGGTGATAATGTCCGCGCGTGAAACTTAATCTTCTTTGGTTTCGAAAACCGGTTAACGCGCGCGACGATTCCCGGTGGCCATCGATTCTGAAAACTCGCGGACAACCGCCCGCTTGTCGTTCCGCTGCAAGAGGTGACAAGTTGCCGGCCGATGCGATAAGCCGGAACCATAATTTCCAAGTTTAGCAGAGGTTCTAAGAACGGCGACGAAGCCCGAACGATTCGGACGCGTTCGATCGGCGATACCCGTGCTGGAACGGTCGCTTCCGGTTCACGGAAGAATCGTTTCCTATGCTCTCTGTCGCGTCGCGTCGCGTCGGCTCGGGTCGAGTCGGGTCCAGCGGGTTAACGAGATCGGCAGACATTTTAAAAGGACAGAGCACCGGCTGCGGAGCGGGGGCCCCCTTCAATTATTCAGGCGCAATTAACACGTCAATAGGTCCGTTGCACCTGGCTGCCAGGGCTGGGGCCGTCTTCCGCCAAATATGTACGTACGTTCGTGAAATGGCACCGGCAACCGACTTCTGTTCTTTTCTCTTATCTCGCCCCATCCCCTCGGCCGTCCCCTCTCTTTCTCTTTTTCTTCCCGTTTCTCCTTTCTCTCCCTTCTTCTTCTTCTTCTCCTGCTCGTCCCCGAGAGCCACGCTGCAAACCTTCCCCCTGGACGCACCGTCGCGGGCTGACCCTTCCACGGCTCCTCGCTTCCTCCGCGCCGGCCATCGGTCGACGCTTAATCGAGCGGAAGCGATTCAAACCGGTTGCCTCTCGAAAACGATCGCGATTGATTTACTTGCGACGCTCCGCGGTGTCTCCGCGGGAACGCGAATAACGCAGCTCGACCTCCCGATTACAACTCGGGGTGTTGAAAAAGGGTGAAAGACTTCAAGGACTCGCACCGGAGCGAAGAGTGTCCAATCAACGTAAATCTCTCGCGATCGATCGCCCCGACGGAAGGTCGTCGTCTTTCATCGCTTGCGATCGTAGGCCTTTTCTCTTTTTCTCGCGACGCGTTTAATGCAAGTGATTCAGAAGCGCGTTCAAGGCTGCGCCGAGCGAGATCGAACCTCGACGTACCTTCGATTTTGCGTGTGCGTGTGTGTGCAAAAGAATTGAAAATATTCGATCGATCCTCGAGGCAACGGACTTCCGATTCGATGTACGGTGAAGAATTGAAAATGTTAATAGTCATTAGCGTTGCCGTATGGTTTCTGCATCCGAAATCCCTCTTCTCGCGGAAACTAGGCTCCGATCGGGAGCAGATTCGCTCGTTCAAGGACAGAGGGGCGGATTCCCGGGATCCCCCGCGAAGGGGTTAATAAAACGAACCGAGTGAAACTGCGAGTAGGCGGGCGCGGAAGATAGCGGCGCGTTTCGGGAAAAGAATTCTTCGTGGCGGAGCGGAGCAGAGCGGAGCGGATGACAGAACGGCAGCGGCGCGGTTTCGACGGCCTTTGCGCGGGCAAAGGAACGCGCTCGGGAGAAAAAGGGATCGCGCGAAACTACGCTCGCGTCGATAGCCTTACCGTGGTGCCACCCCTCCCGGTATATTCGCGTACGTAACAAACGTAGACGCGTAGGTATAGTGTCGGGGCGCAGGTATATACCTATACAGAGAACGCCGCTGAAGGGAACGAGGGACGAAGGGGGGAGAGACGGGGGATGAAATGCGGGGTCGCAAGTCGGTATTGTCGTCGGTTACAAATCAAATACCCGATATCATTGTTTGGTACAAGCCAGGCACACGGCTACCCACCCACTCACTCCCCTTTTATGCCACCCCTTTCTGCAACGTTAACCTCGCGCGCAACCTGCACACCCTGCACGCCCTGCACTCCCTGCACACCCTGCACACCGTGCACACCCTGCCGCCGCCGCCACGACCACGACTAATAACCGCCGTCGGAACGCTCTCTCCGAGTAGGCCCAAGTATTTCGGCTCCCTTCGCCCTCCGTGACTCCACCCTTCGCCTTCAGCCCGGTGATATTCTCAACTAATTCGGCTCGCGGCGGAATCGCTGCGGACAGGTTTTTCGTCGCAATCCGTTATCGCGTACGAGAAATTCTCAGCATTGTTGCCTAATGGTTTAAAATGGTTTTAAATCTAGCGATTCGGATCGAACGTCGATGGACGCTGTATAGTCGAAGGAGGCGTTGCTGAGGAAAGGGGAAGAATTGTCTCGCGGTAACAATTTTCTTTCGAAAAGCATTAAATCGCGACAGTATTAACCCTAGAGTGGTCGCGCCCGGTCTCACAGACCGAATTTATTTACTCATATCCGAAGGACAGATTGTTTATTCGTGAATATGTAATAATTTCCATTATTGTACCTCTATTCCTTCCGACTTAAAACCGATGCATTATATGTGTCTCGTTATTTGAACCCAGTGACATTTTTAGCGAGAAATAAGGTTTTTGATGTCAAGACAGTTATGAAAATTCGCGCGACCACCCTAGGTTAATTTGCACGATTATTGAAACCGTTCTACATTATTGAGATCTTCGGAATAAGAATATTCCTCGACGATTATTGTAAATCGCAGGAGTCGAGTACAAATGTTTCCCTCTCTGCAAGAATGTTTCTGAAAACAATATATCCTGCAATTGTTTCAAATTGCGGCCAGCCATTTTTCCCTTAACTGCGCGAGATCCGCAGTCTGCATATAATATTCATCGTGTACGGCTTTGTCTATTCGAAAAGGCTAAATATTCATGGGCGAGAAGTTTGTTCCCACTCGAAAGAAAGGAGTGACATCAATGTTTAATGGATTCCGTTCGAAATCTTCGTCACGCGTCCGACGCGATATGACGACGCAAGGGGTTAACGATTGTCCGCCGTAAGGGACACCATATGTATGAACGGGGTCCTCGAACTCGCAGGTTCAAGAACCCGTGGCTACGACTGCGGCAGCGGGCACGAGCCTCGACAGTGGCGTTCCGATCGGCACTCGAAGAAGTTCGGCTAAAGAAAATTTCGGGCGACGGTACGCGCGTTGCGTTCGTATAAATCGAGGTCGTCGGATCGGCGAGGAAACGAGCTCGCCCGCGAGCGCGCGCGCGCGACGGTTCAATGGTTGGCCGGGAAAGGATTAGCGACGTCGCGATCGCTCATACCTTTAATCATAGAATCGAGCCGGGGTAATTAATCAGGGGGTTAATTACAGCTTAGTCGACGAGTCTATTCCTACGTCGGGAGAGAAGACTCGAAATATTCTGGCGCGCGCGGGGGGTTAGCATTCCTAGCCGAGGAGCGAAAGCAAGAGCCGTGGGAGAGAGGCGAGCAGAGGAGAGGAGAGGAGAGGAGAGAAGAGGAGAGGAGAGAGAGAGTCGGAGAGGCAGAGAGCGTAAGGGGTAGGAAGGGGCGGTGCAGGCCGAGGGTGAGGGTGAGAGAGCGAGAACGTACGGCGGCAGGAACGAAAGGGTAGGTGGACGAGGAGAGAAGGAGAGAAGGAGAAGGGGACGAGAGCCGAGGCTAGGCACCGCAGGGGTAGGCGATTAATGATTCAGGGGCAGAATTTCGCGATGCTGAAATATTAAGCATATAACTCTCTTCCTCTTACCTGCTTTTCTTCTCGTTCTATTCCTTTCCCCTCGCCGTTCTTCGCACACGGCCTCTCTCCCCCTCCCCCCTCCCCCCATCCGCCCCCGTGCCTCGCTTCTCCTGCCTCGTACTCCTCTTATCTTTCTCTTCGTCAGCTCCTGGTGTCCCCTATCCCGCGTTCTCTATCCTTCTCGGCCGTTTCCTCCCCGCAGCCGCTGCGTATCCTCTCGCAGCGCGTTCCGCTTCTCTTTCTTCCTCTCCTCGTCTGCCGCTCGATGTATACGCACGGTCCTTTCACGCTGCACGCTTGTACACACGTACACACGCCGTACGCGCGTACGTAGCGCGCGCGAATACGCCGTTGCACGCTCGCTCGCTCGCTCGCTCGCTCGCGCTCACGCTCACGCTCACGCTCAGGCTCGCGCGCTTAGCCACACGGCAGCAGCATCATCAATATTTCCCTTTGCTCATTGTTCTTGTACAATACGTACAAGGCTGCTGCCGTCTCTGTAATTCCAGGGGGGAGGCTCGGGTACAGGTGGGGGCGGTGGTAGCAACGGTAGGCAGAGCCAGACCGGGTAACGATTACCGTGGAAATGGCTAATTTCGTGCTATTCCGCGAGCGCGACACACACCCGTGCACCCCATCCACCTCAAGACGCTCCGCGATCCATATCTTCGATCCTCGATCTCGGCCCACCAGAGCCGAGACCAAATTTGGCCACTCTGTCCGCGGAAGAAGCGAGTTCGGCTACGTATTTTTCGAAATTTTACTAGTGCACGGGGTTCGGCCGCGAAAGGAAGCGGATTTGCGTGCACGCCGAGGAATCGCGAAAATCCCAACCGCGCGCCGATGCTTTGCGATTTTATTCGGTGGCAGGGCGCGCCCTGGGCAGCCCATTTCCGTCCGTTCCTCTCGTCTCTCGTATTTTTTCATAACTGGCCCGAGAGAGCACGGCCGCGCGTCGACGTCGCGAAAGTACTGACGGCGGCCAGAAGCGGTTCGCCGGGGTTATCTTGTCGCTCGGACGAGTCGCGACGACCTTCGGGGACGTTCCCGCGTTCGCGAACATCCCCCGACGACCGATTCCGCCGGACGCGCCTCCGTCGCGCGGAAACCCCGCCGAACCGCGACCGGTTTCTTCGGTGCGCGAGCCGCAATGCGGCCTCCGCAGCCGAGTCGAAATTTTTCCATTTCGCCGGGGCGCTCGGCGTTAGTATACTGTTTGCAGTTAAACAATATTACGTAGTAAAATTTATGGCCGCGGCCCCTTCCAGCGAAGCCGGCCTCGCGCCGTGCACCCTTACAATGCGTCCGCTACCGCGCGCGCCGCTGAAACTTTCAGCGATATGAGAAATACGAGCGTTATGGCCGGTGCCACCCCTGCGTAACCGGCCGGCGATGATCCACGGCTTAACGGATACTGCCGCGAATCCGAATCGCGTTCTTTCCCTCCCGAAAACACTGTAATCGCTTCCTCCGACGAACTCCGCTCCGCGGCGAAAATCGCCCAGCGCCCGAGACTCGTTGCTTTCGAAATAATCGTAATTTCCAACAAAGAACGCCTCCTTTGTATCTCCGTGCGCGCGTTTCAAGGTAAACAAAAAAACCTTTTCAAGGTGGAAAAGCGTTCGGCACGTTCTTCATAATGTCAAAACGAAAGTTACGCTCCATTTTACAAAATATTCCGACAAACGTTCCCATGTCAAATACCCGGTCAGTTGGAAATCGACAATTTCGTCGCTGGTACCAATCTCCTGAACAGTCTCACTCCTGAACAATTGTCGCTAATCGTTTCCTCAGCCTTCACGCGAAGACCGCCACAGAGTCTTCCTGTTTCCCGGGAGGAAGGGGAGGGGGGGGGGCGGCGGTTTGAACGGCGTCGCGGCGAGAACGTTTTCGGGATACCGCGAACGATGCCGATGCCACGCGAGAATAACGCGTGGAATTCGCACTTTTATCGCGACGCAATCTCGCGTCCCGTTTACGCGGCGTGCCCCCGTAAAAACCGAGCAATATTCCTCCGTCGGAAATCCCGCGAGCGTCGTTATTCGAATGCAAGTTCAACGACTCGTTCGTCGTTTGCCATTGCCGCGCTTGATTCGCGCTTTTACGGTTCTAATATCGCGTCTGTCCTCGCACAAGCGCGCGGCCGTACGCGGCCCCGATACTCGGCCCTTTCCGCGCAAACGAACGCGAGATCGTTTCGGGATCGGCTTCGCGAGCGAGCGAAATATCTCCCGGAGGCTGTCTCGTCGTGGAGACGGTGGTCGAAGAGTGACCGATCGGCAAGGAGAACGAGTCGACCGCGAAGAAGACGTCGGACGGACGGACGCGCGGACGCGATCGGGAAACTACGCGCCGAGGAGGAGAGGGCAGGCTAGTAGGCGAGCTAGTCCCAAAATTCGCGTTAATAGCCATTTAGGAGTGTCTGCCGGAGTCGGAGGGACAGACGCGAACCGTCTCTTTGTACCCTTGATTCGATTAGGACGGCCATCTCTCCTTTCTACCGGCGAGCCGTAACTCCGTTATCGGGAAGCAGGGCTCCCTAAATACGATCGTTAATATTCTTGCTTGTCTCGAGGAAACGGCAGCCTGCGAAGCGTCGTTGTCGTTAAATAATCGTTTCCCCTCCGACTCGCAATCCAATTAGTCGGTGCGCGCCGTTAAGCGCGCGGGGAACGCGGCGCCGCGACGGTCGCCCGCCTCGATGCCTATTCTTTAATTCGCCGCGAACAGCCCGCGGGAGAGCCCGAAAATTTCGTCTCGAACTCCTCCGCTCACCGGTCTGCACGGTCTCGAGAAGAAACCTACCCCCGACACCCGGGCGAACCAGCCAGCACCGCTATCACCTCGTTGAACTCACTTGTTCGGAGGACTCCGACCCGAGAACGAAATCGTTCGGGACGATCGACACGAATGCTTGCGTCGAAGCGATTCCGAATCGGCACGGAGCAACGCGTACGCTGCGACAGAAGCTACGAGAACGGCGACTAAAGCTGATCATCTGGTTGGTCATCTGCCTAGACTGAACGCCTCGAAGCAGTGGAACGCGTTTCTACGATTCCCCCATCCAGAAAACCGGTGATCATTCTCGATTGATGAATAAATCGGTAGTTTCCACGAAATCTGAGGAATTCGGATCCGTCGCCGGTGGTTCGGGGTTGGTTTCCCTGTACGATCGACGAGAATAGCTGGAGTTGCTCGTTACGCAACGCATAAATCTCCGCCGCGATCGTTCCGCCGGCAGGCTTAAAATGAATTATTTTCTTCGTTGCCGAAACGGCGGCGAAGGGGATCCCCTTGGAATGGCAGTCAGGCTTAAGAACATTTTACGGGGGTTCAGCGGCTGACAGTGATCGTATGTTACTCCGAACGAGATCCCTGTTCCCCGTCGCGCCGAACGGAACGATCGACGAATTAATTATGACAGTTTTCTCGGGGTAGAATCGCGTGGATCGCACGGCGTATACACGACGGGGGCGCCTCTTCTCTGGCGAATCTCGCGGAACGTCTTTCCCGCAGTCGCGACGTATGTTTACGCGAACGGATCGTTCTCGCGTGCGCGAATCGACATCAAACGCGACACGCCGCGACCCGTCGAATCTCCGGCGGATACTTTGATCGCTCGCTTTGCGTTCGGATCGTCCGTAAATACCCGAAGCGGCCTGCTGTGCGAATAGAATTTTGCGAACGTTCGGTCCGAGGGGATTCGGACGTCGGCCGTCGAACAGGGGATATCCGAGGAACGGTTGAAACGGGTTCTGGACAATGTCCGTTTGTCGAGCTTGCGGAAAAGTCGATCGGCATCGACGTTCGTCGAGGATTTATCGGGCCGGGGGGAGGTTCGGCGAGATCGGAATCGCTGGTCGAGGTTGGACGCGAAGGCGACGTTGGTCGCGATCGCGAGGAGAGCGGAAACGCGAACGCAACGCGCGCGCGAACCATCCGCGGCGTTCGAAAGAGGAACGCTTGGAGGACTGGAAGCAAACCGAAGGGGCAGAGGAGAGAAGAAGACGGGCAGGACGGGAGAGCGAGGGCGAGTACGAGTACGAGTACGAGTACGAGCACGAGTACGACTAGGAGTACGAGTAGGAGTGCGAGGACGAGAACGAGGACGAGGGCGCGAGCGAGAAACGAGAAGGAGAGCGGGCGCGAACAACGGCGGCCACCACCACCGGAATCGACGCGGCTCGACGCGGCTCGACGCGGCGTGACCTCCTCTCGTCGTCGTCATCGGTGGATCGGAGTTTTGGGAGGCCGATCGGTGGGCCTCCTCTCCGATCTGCCGCGGGAGAATTCTCTTCTTCGCGGTGAAGGAAGCGAGAGGCCGATCGCGAGAGGGAGAAAGAAGGAGAGGCGGTCTCGGGGGGCGGCGCCTGTCGGCGCGTCCGATCGGAAGGTGAGCCTCCCGATTGGCCGATGCGACGGCGGAGCGAGGGGAACGCGAGGACGCGCGAGCTACGTACGCTTCCTCCACCCGCGGCCGTTCGTTCTCTTTGCGATCCCACCTCTCGCTCGCGCTCCCGTTCTCCCGCTCCCTCTAACCGGTGGCAACCTCGTCCCTTCAGCCGTCTCACCGCGACCCGGCGTGCGTCTCTTTCGCACCTGCGCCGGCCCGCTTGGCCTCCCTCTCGTTCACGCTCGCGGCCCGCCTTGGCCGATCTCTTTCTCCCGGTGCGCGCGGCCGTCTCTCTCGCTCCCGCTCCCGCTGTCGAACACCCACCCCCGCCCGCTCACGCTCCCGCTCCCGCTCCCGTTGCGCCGCCGCTCCGCTCCGCTCTCTGCTCCTCGCCGCTCCGCGCCGCGCCGCACCGCGCCGCACGGAGCCCGACGCTCTCTGCCACCGCTGCTGCAAACACACGGTATATCGGCGCTCGACCGCCTCACGGCCTCTCTACTGCTGCCGCTCGAGCGAACCGTCGCCGCGCCGCGGCGAGCCTCTCAGTTGCGACGCGCTCGTCACGGGGTGCAGATCGTGCGTCGTTTCTCGCCCCATCGGTCTGTCGAACGCGCGCGTCCGCACGCGCTTACCGAAACCGCGCGCGCGCTCTTTCGAATCTGCTACACCCCTGACAACCGACAACCGAGAACCGCGAATCCATCGAGAGTCGGCACGCGAGCTCCGGTGACCTGGTGCTACTAGTGTTACGCGTTCATGGTGATCTTCGAAGCGGTGTCGGTGCCATCGTAGCCTGGCCCCTCCACGGTCTACGCTATAACGGCCATCGCCGCAAAACCGCAACCACGCTACTTTCGACGGCCGACTCGCGTTGCCGCGACCTTCCGAGAACCGCGTGGCACCTGTCCGTCACCTGGATCAGGCACCCGGGAAACGCGTGGAACGCCGGGCTTCTGTGAAACCGAGAACAAGAAAGAAACGGGGAGAGAAAAGAGAGAGCGAGAGCAGGGGAGAAAGAGGCCAGTTTGATTCGGCGTTTGGTGGCGCGCGCGGGAACACCCGCCGCCCCGTGCTTTTTCAAAAGTCGCGCGCGCGCGCGCGGCCGCGACCGCACGCCGCGACCACGGTTCATCCTCGGTTCGTGAACACTGTTGTCGCAAAACGATGCGTTCGGTGAGCCGCGTTGTCTCGCGAGGACACTGACCGTTCCGAAACGGTATCCGGTGAAATCGTTTCCGGAAGCGACGCGGACAGGACTGTTTTCGCTTTAGGGGGTGAAGGGGCGAGAGATAGATAGGGACAGAGACGTTCTCGGGAGGCTGCCCGAAGGAATTAAAGGATGTTCGTCCGCGACATCCTCGGGAGAAGCGTCCCCGAGGTCGCGCACGTCTGACGGATCGTCGCGCGTTGCCACGAGGAGGTGCGTGGAAGAAACGCGTGGTTCGCCGCGCGTATATTCGAAGTTCGCGCGTGGCTGTGTACGTATGTGTTCCAGATGCGGCCTGGCTGTTGTTGACACGTCCGCGATCGGTCGCTGAAACCTCGAGACGTCGACGGGCCGGCGTGCTCCCTTCGAGACACCCACGGTCGAGACGGAGCCAGAACCTGTGAACGAGGAGCGAGCCGTTACGGAGGAGCTGGAGGAGGTGGAGGTGGAGCAGCTGGTGCAGGCGGTGCTGGCGGAGCGAGAAGAGGAGCGGGACCGCGAGGAGGTGGAGGACGAAGTGGTGGAGGAGGCGGCGGAAGAAGAAGAAGAAGAAGAAGAAGAGGAAGAAGAAGAGGTGGAGCTGGACGAACTGGAGGCGGAGAGGAACGGATCCGGAACCGGAAACGGGAACGAGAACGAGAGCGAAAAGGAGAAAGGGAACGAGAGCGGAAGAGGAAGCGGAAGCGGACAGGAAGCCGACAGAGACGCGAGATCTCCCGAAATTGAAAACATGACGCAACAGAGCGGAGCTGGGTCGCCCCAGCAATTTTGCCTGAGGTGGAACAACTATCAGACGAACCTGACGAACGTGTTCGATCAGCTTCTGCAGAGCGAGAGCTTCGTCGACGTGACCCTGGCCTGCGACGGGCACAGCGTCAAGGCGCACAAGATGGTACTGTCGGCGTGCAGCCCGTACTTCCAGGCGTTGTTCTTCGACAATCCGTGCCAGCACCCGATCGTCATCATGAAGGACATCAAGTGGCCGGAGCTGAAGGCCGCCGTCGAGTTTATGTACAAGGGCGAGATCAACGTGTCCCAGGAGCAGATCGGCCCGTTGCTCAAGGTCGCGGAGAGCCTGAAGATCCGCGGCCTGGCGGACGTGAACAGCGAGCAGGAGCTGACCTCTCGGCCGAGCATGGAGGAGGCGGCGAACGCGGCCGCGGCCGCGATGCACAGGAGGAAGCGACGCCGAATATCGGGCGAAAGATCGCCACCGGGTAGCAGCCCCGATCGGGTCGCCTCCGGTAGCCTGCCCGACGATCAAGATCCGAACTCTGCCGGGGGCGTGATCGTGCCCGACATTCACGGCATGCTGACCAGCAGCTCGACTCCGAGATCCCTCGGATCCCCCGGCACTCCGAACATCTCCGTCACCCCGCAAATCAACCTCCAGGAACTTCCGGTATCGCTGCCGTTGCCGCCACCGCCGCCGCCGCCCCCTCAGGGCCAGCAGGGATCGCACTCCGTGTCCGCTCACCATGTGCCCGGCCACGTGACTTCCGGCACCCACGCCTCCGTCAACCACCTGACCACCCACGGCCAACAGCTCACCGTCCAACAACAACAGCAGCAGCAACAACAGCAGCAACAACAACAGCATCACCAGCAAGGTGTTCCCGGACAGCCGAACCCCGGAGACGATCTGGAGATCAAGCCCGGCATCGCCGAGATGATTCGCGAGGAGGAAAGGGTGAGTAAACACGGGTCTCAACGATCTTTTCCATTCTGTTTTCTCCTATCGCCGTTTCTATTTTCCCACCCCGTAGGCGGGGTTGGTTGTTTCCCTTTGTAAAAGATGGCCGGGAGCCGAACCCGGAACAACGCGTTCGATGGGGACGCCAAGCGTTTTCCGGTCGACGGCAAAGTCGACGCGCGGCCAAAACGAGCAAAGAAGGCGCGGAAACGCGCGGACGGGGTCGGCAAAAGGCGAGGGAGAAGGCGACGCGGTCGTAATTGGAGGCTCGGTTTTTCGGGGTAAACGCGGCGTGCCTCGCGAGTGCACGCGAGAAATCGTACGGCTCGGAGTCGGGTCGCGTCGCGTCGCGTCGCGGTTCCCAATTACCGCGCGAGAAACGAAATGTTTTTAACCGAAACGACGTCCAACGGAAAGACCGTACGAACGAGGGCCCGTCGTGTCCCGCCTTTGCCGAGGAGAGGTCCAATTACCCGGCGATCGGCTTCGACGGTGTGCACTAATTGAGAGTATCAATGAACGTCAATGAGCATAGTCAATATTTGGACGCGGAGCATCCGACCGTTTTGTAACGTTCTTTTTGTTAAAACGAATGACAAATATTGACTACGCGCTCGTTCGCGCATACGTGACACACACCGGGTATCGGCTGTTCTCGTTAATTACATCGGGACGACGGTGTCTCCTGCATTATTTATCGTCCGCCACCGGCGCAAGTTATTAAACGAACAGCTACCGTGTGCTGCGCCTCGCCTCGCCTCGCCTCGCCTCGCTTCGCTTCGTTTCGCAATCCGCTCGTGTCTGCCCTTCGACAGGCTCGGTGAATTCCTCCGGTTCGATTCTGGATCGAGAATCCGCCGCGGCGGCGCAGCCATCCCTCTCGAACCGCGAGAACTTTCTCGGCAAAAACCGGCTACATACGATTTCTCTCCGTGTCTATCTCTCTCTCTCTTTCTCTGAAACAATGTTTCTCTTCAAGTTTTTCCTCGAGTCGACGGAGGAAAGAAAACGGAAATCCACGGTTGCCGTTCGAGGAACAGGAATCTGTACGCCGCCGTCGCGTAATTTAATTTGTCCGCGGCGAAACGGCCGAGATCGATCGAAGATCGGCAAATACATACATACACGCGCCGCGGAGGTATCTTTGTTTCTCGAGCAATCTAGAAAATTGAAGCGAGTCGGTCGTCGGAGGCCGAGCATTATTTTTCTATCGCGGCTATATATCGGACCGATGACGCAATCGGCTATGTATAATGGGTATAACATTCCGCGGAATTCCATTATGTTAACGCAACCACGTTCCAATTCTCCGGGCATGCCTGCTCGTGTATCGTAATACGCTAGTATATCGCAACTATTCCGCGGTAGTGGCGCGCGAAGCCTTTCCGATTAAAATGCCTAATTGATGCGGGCGAACGTAATACGAGGTATACGCGGCCGCGCGTAGTCTGATATTTCGGCGGCGCGATCCTGCCCCGCGAAAACCTGTCGAAAGTTCATCCCCAGGTATCGGGGGGGCGGTAAATTCGCCCTGTAAAACCAACACGGATCTCTCCGTCCCTCGTTCTATAAACTTTAACGCGCACCTGGCCGTGCAACGCTCGCCGCCGCAGGTACCAACTCACCGGGTACGAGAACACGGCGTCGCGAAAAATGCTTGTCGGCGAGACGCGCGCGCGCCACTCGAGGATGGATTATTAAAGATTTAACCGCCGCAAAGGATCGCTTCTACCGCGGCAGGCGGATTTCCTTCGGATTAAGAGCTTTAATGAAACGGGATTTAAATATAAATTGTCTTTTAACTCTTCGATCGTTCGCCGATACCGTCCGCGCGCACGATCGCTGCCCGATCGAGGAGAGCAACGCGCGCCCGCGCTCGCGCTCGCGCTCGCGCTCGAACGTCCCGCAAATTGCTCGGAAACTTTTTTCCCCGATCGTCTCGTCGCCCAATCCGAAGACTTTTCGAAAGCGGGGGGTGGAGTACGAACGAACGACCGACGAGAAAGGGTGGTCGGAACGAACGAGCGACGCGTCTCGCAAAAATGTACACAATGTACAACGCGAGAAGCAGCAAAGCGCGATCACGCGGTCGGTTGAGCCCGAAAGGACGGGTCGAAAAAAAATTTAATCTTCCCTCGCATTATCCTTTTTGGCAATAACGGCTTTACCTACCGGATCCTCCTACTCTATGCAATCGTGCCTCTCTCTCTCTCTTCCTCTCTCCCTCAGTGTTTCGGGGGATCTCTCTATCCGTTCCCCTACGTTCGCGCTGCTCGAGGCCGGTGGTTCGAGAGAAAGAGAGAGAGAGAGGGAGAGAGAGTCGAGCGTGTCCCCTGTCGCGTCGAGAGACGCACGGGACGGACAGTGGCGAGGGGAAAGAGCAGAGAAACAGCAGCAGCAGCGGCAGTAGCAGGAGAGGGTGAAGAGGATGAGGAGGAGAGATCGGAGAAAAAAGTCGCAAAACGGTAAATCGTGATTCGTAGTAACCGAGCGAGCGCCATTCATCCTGATACACAGCGGATGCGACTACGTATTTCCTTCGTTCCGTTTAAATTAGTGTTTTTGCCGTACGGTCTTGATTGTGTTTTCGCGCGTCCCGGCTCCGCGCTCGCGGCCGCGCAACGTGCATACGCTCGCTCGCTCGCTCGCTCGTTCGCCCGCACGCACGCGTATCGATTCCGCGTTGATGAACGCGTAACGGACCACCTAAGCGATATATCAGGAGCGTCGTTTCGACGGGCAGGGCTCGTCGCGATACCAGCCGCGGCAAAATTGAAAAGCTTGATGTATTAAAATGCGTGACGGCGAACCCTCCTTCTGAGCGTCGGGCCGCGCCGCGCCGCGCCGGAGTAAAAAAACCACCGCGACGCCCCGCCGCCGTCTATGCGCTCGAGTCGATTACGCCGCCCGTCAAACGGTGATCGAGAGTTTTCGTCTATCGCCGCAACGATCTTAAGTCTCGTCCGTTCCTCCTCCTCCCCCCCTTCCCAGCGATTTTTCCGCGCGCAAATTCGGCTGCGGATATATGCAAGGACCACCCCCCCTACCCCCGCCTTCTCCCCCTCCCCAATTCCGCGCGATATCGCTCGCGTTCCGGACGCGAGGCTCGCACAGCCGTTGCACGTTGCAGCCGGCGACACTGTCAACTCGCAGTCGAACAACGTTTTATTTGCGCGCAGTCTGCGGCAACGATAACGATCGCGAAGCGCCGGCTCTCCGGCCCTGTCGGAAAAGGTGACAAAAGCTTAGGCTACGCGAACCTCGCAATTTTTGTTCGCTCGCGAGAACCACCAGGCCTCCTCCAACCCTTTTTCAGCTACGTATCGGGGAACATGATTAGTGGAAGGATGACCGACTGCGGAGACCGGCATGCATAATTTTGCACAGTTCGAAGCGCGATGGTTGATTCTCTCGGATTGATCCGCGTCGGAGAGTCTACGCGGTTCGTATAGTAATCGTTGACGGATCGACACTTTTATCCGCCGGTCGTTTGCCGCGTCCTTGCGTGCCTGCTTGTCCGTCGCTCGAGAATAATCATTACCGTTCGAATAAATCAAACGACCTTTTTCTCAAGAATCCCGAAGAAAACCGGAGACCGGGGAAAATCGGAAAGACACTTGGAAATCATCGTTCGAACTACAGTTACGCCGGTTACGCTCCAGCGAGTCGCTGCCGCCTCGAGCAGTCCACCTCGCTGGAATATATAAATTAATTTAACACGTCGATAGTCGATGCACGCAAATTAGGGGCCACTCTTTTTTTCCAGAATCGAGTGTCAACCTCGATCCGATTTAAATCTCAATCGATCAATCGCACGCGTAGCAATTTCAGTCGTTGCCCAACGAGTTACTTAATCGTTGGAATTCCTTTTCGCGTACCGCGATCGCCGGGAAACTTGTTAACGCTTCGAGCGCCGATCCATCAACCTAAAAAGTTCCATGAAATCGCAGTAATCCGTTTAACGAAGTACGGATCGAGAAGATAAGACTCGTTGCACCGAGCGGTTTCTCAATTTCCTTGCATTTTGCGCAAAGATGAGCACCGAGTGCATGGAACAAATAACTCCGTCTCCAATTTATGGGAGACGCGGCGCTCAAAGTGTCAACGCTGCGTCCGTTCTTCAGGAACCTCTTGTCAATGATCCGAGCAGGTTGATAAGACGCGGATCGACGCGTCGATCGCTATCGGCGACGGTGGAGTGCCTCGACCCGCGTTTAGGACACGAGTTTATCGATCATCCGTGAACTTTCTTCGCAAAAATATGTCCGTGGCACCGGTGTCTCGTTAGAGTCAGCGTATCCGAGGCGAGACGAGCGTTTACGGAGGGAAGAGCAACAAAATGCGAGCGGGACTGGTCCGCGGTGGGTTCTTACAATGTAGAAACGTTCTTTCACGGTCCAGTTGCTGCGGCGAGCTTCTTTTTTCGAGCGTTTTCGCGCGGGTGCGACGTACACGCAACGGGGCCGCACGCACGCGATCCAGCGGCGCGCCGACCGCGCCGCGTACACGCCCGTGAGCGCCGCGGCTACGTTGTATTGGTGTATAGCTTCCGGCGATGCCAGGTAGAGTCAGTTTTTGTGGGATTCGTGGCGGACCTCGGCTCGCCTCGTCTTGCCTCGCGTCTTCGCGGCTGAGAGAGCCTGCAAGGACGGAGCCGGAAGAAATTGGTGGGTAGCTGCGCGCGTCCAACGGTTGTAATTTCGTCGTGCGATCGCGTCGGGACGAACCCGGAGAGAGAGGGAGAGAGAGCGGAACACGGGAAGGACCGGGACGACGAGCGTTGTGAAGCGTTGAGAAGCGTTGTGGATGTCTGAGATGGAGAGAGAGAATCCTTCGGCTCCGCTCTGCTCTGCTCTGCTCTGCTCGCCTCTCCGCGTTACGTAGCTATCCCTCGCGAACACTATTTTATAATAAGGGACGGTTTAGCGGCGGTAATTGCATGTATTTTAAATATTTCGAAAATTGCCTTCCTAGGAAACTTCTCCTTATAATGGCAATACTCGGAATATAATCTCGGGGTAACCGGACCACATGGACGCTCGAATCGGTTAACCGCGGTCCCCTCTTTCTCTTTCTCTCTCTCTCTCTCTCTCTCTCTCTCGATTCTCGCGGAGCTCCGAGATTCCACGGTGTTTCTCGGTTTCGTTCGCGACACGCGTGTTGCGCCTCTTGCGAAACGTCTTTCGACGGCGATCTTCCCGAGGTTTCGCGTTCGATGCGGTCGCGATCGACCGAGCTCTCTCCCTCGCGGCTCGTTCGCGGTCGCCGTTCGGGATCCGGAGGCTGCACGGAACACCGTGCGTTTATCCCCCCGGGCTCGAAACCCCGACCAAAAGCCGACACGTTTTGCGGGGAATCCTTCCGAGGACCCGGCCAGTTTAAATCCTTCGTCGGAGAGAAATTTGCACGGCCTCCGGATCATAGAGGCGGATGAATTCATAATCGGTTCGAGTTGTACGTCGGGGCGCGTCGATTCGCACGCGGACACGTATTCATGAAACGATCCGGCACGGGTTAGGAGGGACCGATTCACGAAAGCCCCGGGTGTCATCCGTGGCACGATATTTTCGTCCCGGAGCGACCCGCAGGACCATAAGCTGGCCCAGACTGGCCGCAGCAGGGTCGGAAAGAAAGCTGCTTGTTCTTAAAAGATGTAAGCTCGTCCGGCGGCAACGTCCGCGATACCGTCCTGAAAAATTCAGCCGAACGACGCTGGAAAGACACTTTTTCGCGATTCCCGACCGCAAGGGGTTTCCCGCGATAATGTGGCCAGCCGGAGCGGCGAGATCGCGTCGAGTTGACGACCGAACGAGCGCGTCGCTTATCGCTCGCGATTTTGCGGTGGCCGCCGCGTGCCCGTCAATTTTTCAACGTCACCTAGGAATCAAATTCAAAGTCCCGTTTTGAGGAAGCGGGGGATGGAAAGGAAGAATCGCTGAAGAAGGGGAGACGGGTGGGGAGAACCGGACGTTTCCATTTTGGAAACGGAGCTCGGGCCGCGATCTTCGGCTGCGGGTCGCCGCGTGCCCTTCAATTTTTCAACGTCACCTAGGAATCAAATTCAAAGTCCCGTTTTGAGGAAGCGGGGGATGGAAAGGAAGAATCGCTGAAGAAGGGGAGACGGGTGGGGAGAACCGGACGTTTCCATTTTGGAAACGGAGCTCGGGACGGATCTCGGGCCGCGATGTATGGCGGCGGGTCGCCGCAGCGCCGTCGCTCATCGCTCGCGATTTCGTGGTGGCCGCGTGCCCCCTTCAATTTTTCAACGTCACCTCGGAATCGAATTCAAAATCCCGTTTCCACGAAGTAGGGGATGGAAAGGAAGAATCGCGGAAGGAGGGGAGACGGGTGGGGGGAACCGGACGTTTCCATTTTGGAAACGGAGCCCGGGACGGATCTCGGGCCGCGATGTACGGCGGCGGGTCGCCGGCGGCTGCAGCGACGAGGCCGCGCGGTAAATCAGAAATTATCTTGCGTCGCGTCCGAGTTGCGCGCTTGCCTTTTCCCATCGAAACGCGCATAAATACCGAGAGCACGGGAGCGAGCGCGCTGCCTGGCAAGAGGGAGCGACGCGTCCCGCGCGCGTCGTCCATCGTCCATCGTGTATCGTGCATCGTGCATCGCGAATCGCGCGCATCGTGTAGAACGAGGCGCGCGTTGCACAGCACCGTCGTGCAGTCGTATATAGAACCGTGTGTGCGCACACCATACAGCACCGTCGGCCGTCGTACACCATACACAGACACGGGGTGACATCGTACGGTGGCGTGCACACGCCGCGTATACACCGCTCTCCGCCATACATCCTACGGTGTATACGCGATACACGATACACGATGCACCCGCAGCGCGCTGCCAACGGAGAGAAGCGAGCGCGCGGTGCGGTCCCCGGACGGCGTGGCAGCGCGCGTTCGTCAGCGCTCTCCGCGCGGAGGCGAGGCGAGGCGAGGCGAGCTGCGGCTCGCAGATATATTAATACGTAGACTGTACGTCGCGGTACGCGTGACTTGATGGACGGATGACCGGACCATTCCGCAGATTGCTTCGCTCCCGATTCCGACCGGAAGGAGATTTATAACCTCTCGTCGTTATCTCTACCGCCGCGCGCG
Organism: Halictus ligatus; assembly: GCA_028454255.1. Lineage (NCBI taxonomy): Eukaryota > Metazoa > Arthropoda > Insecta > Hymenoptera > Halictidae > Halictus > Halictus ligatus. The sequence continues at coordinate 1,537,334 of CM052137.1, forward strand.
TACCACACCGGCGACACTCGACCGTCGCTCCTCGTTTCGCTCGATCATCGATCGATCGACGTCTTTCCGATGGTTTTTTTTTCACGCTCGTCGCCACTCGCGCGATCAACCGGCAGAACGGTTGGTGTCTCTCTCTCTGTCTCTCTGTCTCTCGCCGTCGCCCGCCGAAACCCCGTTTTTAACCCTCGCCCGGTGGTTCGTTCTTTTTTCCTTTTTTTTTTTCGGGGCCGTTTCATGCTTTTAAGCGGGTCGACGCCGATTGAAATTGCGCGTCGATCGAGACAAACGATGCGGGAGAGATCGCTCGCTCGGGCGCGCGCGCGCGTTCGTTTTCGCTGTTCCAGGGAAAAGAGTTCGTTGCCACGGGTTCGGCAAAAGGACGGTTTGGCGGGTGACGGGTCTTTCGATTTGGAAGCGCGAACGCTCCGCTCCGATCCGCGCGGTGCGGCACGGCGCGTTGGCCCTCTCGCACTCTCTCTCTCTCTCTTTCTCTCTCTCTCTCTGTCTCTCGTTGCCCTCGGCTCGGCTCGGCCCGGGGACGGGTCCCTGAAACGCGACACGAGCGTCGCGATAAATTAGATTTAATGACTGTCGCAAAAAAGCGCGATATGAAAGTCGAACGCGCGGGACGAACCGATAGAATTAAATTCTAGGATATTCGATTACATTCTCCCTTCTTCCCCCTTTCACCTAGTCACCGTTCCTCGCGTTCAGTTCGCTCGTTCGTTCGTTCGTTCGTTCGTTCGTTCGGCGCGGCAGCGGCCCTTCCTCTCCTCTCCAGCCAATAAAACCCTCGCCTGGTGCACGCGTCGTGTACACCACGGTATTCGAGTTTTCATCGGCTTCGTCGTCTACGTCGGATCCAAAAAATCCGTCGACCGCGCGCAACATATAATAGGCACACGCGCGCACGCTCGCGACCCATTCAAACAAGACACGCGACGACGATCGCGCCCGTTTAATTCCGACGCGAAAGGCGAAGGACGTTCCCCGTCGAGTTTTCCCCGCGTCTCGTCGCCGCGCCGCACCGCGCTTGTTTTACGTTTCAATGCCTCGAACGTTGAATCGTCGGCGTGGTGCGTTCAAATCCGCTTGCTCGAATTTGGTGCGTCGCCGTCAACCGTCGCCGTCACCGTCACCGTCGCCGTCGTCGTCGTCGTCGTCGTCGTCGTCGGTTTACCGTGCACACACCGTCGACTTCGCCGTACTCTGTGAACACTTTCAAAAGCCGCGTCTCGTCTACTATACTTTCAGTGCCGGGGCGGTTCTCGCGCCGCTCCACGCAGCAGCGCGCGTAATACTTTCGAATGCTCTCGCTGGCTATAATTTTCGCGTGAACGACGTCGCGTCCCCCCGTCCGTCGGTTGTTTCCCGAGGCCGCTCGAAATTCCATTCGAACCGGCGGAAGACGAGTGACGACGAGCGAGGAGAGCACACACACGGTTTTCCCGAAAAGTTTTCTCGCTCCCCGAAACCGAGAACCGATCGAACGGGCTTCGACTTCGGGGAACCCGGGAGCGCTCTCGCGTTCGCCCGTGCGAGAGAGCGTATATTTGTACATATTACATACGGTACGGGCTGGCTGAGTCACGCGCTCAAATTTGTTTGTCGGAACGGCGCGCCGGTTAATGCCGAGCGTTACTATTAGGAGGCGGAATATAATTTCATTCGCGTCGATGACTCACGGTCGCGATACTTCTAGCGAAATATGATTCATTCGATCCGATTTAAACGATACACGCTCGGCTTCCCGAGCGATTTCGCCGGGGCCGACGATCGGCAGACCGGCGAGAAGAGAATCGATTCACGGCGTTCATTTCGGTCGGTGCCGCACGCGCGCGACGCCGCCGCGGCTTCCTGTTTTAAACGGCTGTCAGCGTGGTTGATCGGTTACCCGCGGCGATAAACGATTTATTTTCCCCCGGCGCAGCGAAAGAAAAGGGACGAATTTAGACCGCGCGCTCTGAGGAGATTATCGGGCGAAAAGAGAGTCAATTTTGGAAGCGGTTGCCAACAATAGCGCGAGGATATTAAAAGGAAACATCGAGAGAGAGAGAGAGAGGCTGTGGTTCGCGGAAGCGAGACTAGTTTTGCCGTTACGAAATACCGGGACGAGATTAAGGCGAATCGGTCTCGAGAAAGCCATTGTCTCGCGCCTCGTTTCGTATTCTTATCCACCCGTTAAAAAAACTCTGTGTTCCATTGTACCGGCGAGATTGCGTCTCCGAAGGAGAAAACGCGTGCGTCCGATCGACGCCGTCGCGACGGGAGAAGAGCGAACCGCTCCGGTGGGCGCCGCTCCGCGTCGCGCCGAAAGCCGCCGGCTCCGATTCCGACGCACCTGCCCCGTGTGCCAGTTCACGCGTCGGTTTTTGCTTTGTGCCGGCGCCGTGCGACCATTCTCCTCGTACTGTGACCACGAACCAGGGATCGTCGTCGAAAAGGACGCAACTTGTTTCGATATCGAACCGATCCGTGGAACGGGGACGCGAGAACCGAGAAGAAAAAGCATACTCCCGCGTCGACCGAGGCTGCGGGGCGATACAACGTAACGTAACGTCCGTCGCATCGGCTAGAACGGGAGAGATGGCGGCCCATTGTCTGGACTACAAATTAATCCGGCGATCGATACGAACGATGTCTTGCCGGGCTATACACGGTGCGGTGACTCGCGGAAACAAAGTCGATGGAATGGTAGCGCGGCGCGACCGAGGCGACCGGCGCGGCGCGATAGCTTCGAGTGTAGCTGTAGCACGGCACTCGTTTCGCGGCGAGGTGCCTTCAAAGTCTCGCTCGTTCGATCGATGCGCGATTAAGGCGGCTGCCGCCTTCGCCGCCTCCTCCTCCGCCTCCGCCGCCTCCTCCGCCGCGCTCTGGACGCTCCGACGAAACTGTGTCGCGCGCCGCCAGCTGTCTTCCACGATTCTTACACGATTCTTAAGCCTCGTACAGACACGAACACATCGCGCCAAAATCTTCAGGCCTGCAGGCTTTACAAGTCCCACCCGTTCGCGTTCGTGCGCGCGGTCGATCCATCGCTTGACGGTTTTTCGACAGACGTCAAAGGTCTTGTACAGGTCTGAGCATTTTGACGAACATCGCGTCGAACAGCGCTCCGAAACGCAGAATCGCGCCTTGAGTTTCGGTCACTGTTCGACGAACATTTCGTCGAAATGTTCAGGTCTGTACGAGGCTTTAGAATGTTCTGGTAACAGTTAATTTTTGTCGGAATTCTTTCGATTCAGAAAGCCTCCTCGGTCTGGACTTTGTGAGAAGCGATTTCGGTTCTTCGCAACTAGATTTATGGCGAGCAAGAAGCATTTAACTTTTGCGTCTTAAGCCTCGTACAGACCTGAACATTTCGACGAACATTCAGCCAAACATTGCACCAAACAGCGACCGCAACGCAGAATCTCGTCTTGCGTTTCGGTTGCTGTTCGGCGCCATGTTCGTCGGAATGTTCAGGTGTCTGTACGAAGCTTAACGCGTCCTCCGTTCCTTCGTTTCGCCGCGGGGTTAACAAATCTCGTCCGGACTCTTCTCGGGGCAACCCCGTTCGAGAGGACAACGTATTTAGCGATCACCGGGACGCAACGTTCGATGGCGGCTCACCGTTCTCCGGTTTTCGTTCTCCCGTGCCGGGATTATTCCCGCGGAGCGGTAACGCGATAGAATATTCAACTAGAAAATAAAAAAGAAGGGTTTCTGGACGGCGGGGGGTATTGCATTAACCAAGATTGCCGACGATAAAATGAAAATAATGCGGAATGACGTGCGCGTCGGCCGAGTGGGACGGGTATATAGGGTAAGCAAAGGTAGGAGCGGCGACGGGGTGTGGGCGAGAGGACGAGAGAGGACGTGGACGGAACGGGAGAGAGCGAGAGGAGAGTGTACAGTCGACTCCGGGACGAGACGAGACGCGACGAGACGAGACCGAGGGTGAGAGGGGGTGAAAAACGGATAAAGATAAAGTACGGGGGCAAAGTAGGTTCGTGGGCGAGTTTGCCGGGTGGGGGAGCACAGGACTGCTTGGGAACCGAAGAGGACGGGAGCGAAGAGGAAGAAAGGAGGGAACCGCCGAGAAGAGGAAGGAACACGGTAAAGGGGAGTCGGAAGAAGCGACCAGAAGGAGTAGGAGAAGGAGGAACACCGACTGGCACGCTGTTACGGTAGTGTAGCAGCGGCAGCGGTGAAGGATGAGACATCGGGCCGATGGGCGAGAAGGGGCTGAGACGCCGGGGGGAGCCAGCCGACGGAGGCTGCGGGTGCGAAAGCGGAGCGAGGGGGCGGCGAGGGGTGGCGCCAGGAGTCGCTGGTAATTGCGTTAAAACTTGTTCCGTGCAAAAACATTCCTCGAAACGCGTTTTCGCCAGCCGCGACCCCGTGGGATTCGTCTCTCGCTCTCCGGGCGAGCGTGCTCCGTGTCATCGGCGCCTCGCGCCGCGGGAAACGCTGCTTTCCCGATACGGTCTCTCCACGCCGAAATCGTTTCCGCGACGAAACGAGACGACAACCGTCTCGCGGGCAAAACGATCGACGGGCCGCAATCCGGCGACAACCTGCGATCACGTAGGCTGGAAGTTTTTCTCTCCCGAAACGAAAAGTCAGGCGAGATCGCTCGCGGTCTCCTTTTCCTATTTTTTTTTTACGGGACAGAGACACGGCCGGGGTGGGCGACACGGGGCGAAGCGAGGGAGGGGAAGAGAAGACGACGACGCTGGCGGCGGCGGCGGCAGAGGAGAGCAGAGCTGCCGGTGTCGAACGGCGCGAGCGAGTAGAAGAAAAAACGGGGGAAAAAGGACGAGGAGGAAGAGGAGGTTAATGTATTCGGTCGTCGAGCGTAAAGCGTCGTGGCGGCGTTGACGCGCGTTTGCCACGTACCGCGTGAAACGTGCAAGTACACGTGTAAAGCCCACGTACGCGAACTTACACGGCCGACACGGTCGCGTGGCACGCGAGCTGCCGCTGCGAGAGAGCCCGAGACACGGGAGAAGAAAAGCGTTCGCGATTTTCTCACGACGTAACCGCCTCGGTGGAGCACACACCGTGCAGAGCCGAGCGACTTGGCGGTCGGGTTCTCTCTTTTCTTTTTTCTTTTTTTCGGGGGCTTTATTCGAAGCGGCGAGGAGAGGGCGCGCGGAAGGATGGTGTGGCGCCGGGTGAACATTATTTTTTTTTCTGTTCTGGTTCACGGCTGGATACGTAACGAAGCGCATACGTTACCCGATGCAATGACGAACGGGCAAACGTAAAATTTTAATATCGCGGAGCGGCGGCGCGCGCCACGCCGCACCGCGCCGCGCTGGCGGGAAAATTAACGAGATTTCGCGATCGCGAAATACGCGTCGCGTGTCGCGGTTGTCGGTTGCGAACGCGGGGCAACGGGAAAAATGGTGTAATTTAGAAGTTTAATATCGCCCGGCATGATTTCGGTGCCCCCGGTGATCGATAATCGCCCGCGCATCCTTTGTCTCCGCCGGGCCGACGCGTGTCCCGAGAGCCACCGGAGGTAGAGGTGTTAGCAGAGAGGCAGTTTGGAGGCAGTTGGAGGCAGCTCTGGAGGAACGCGCGCGGCGCGCTAGCAGTTCCTCTCGTTGGCTGGCAAATCGTCCGCTCGTGGGAACCGAACGGAATGGTTTTCGAGCGGCGCGGCGCGACGGTGAACGAACGCCCCCGCGAATTCGGTCCACGAACGGCGCACCGCCGGCTGCACGACGGGTGGCCAATCGGTGAAAAAAACCGGGACTAAAAACAGAGGGCCTCGTACACAGGGGTGGTTCCATAATCCTGCGCCCTGCGACGCGAGGGTGGGGTAAATGCGCGGGTGCGACAGCGCGAATTCCTGCCGCCCCACTCTCGATGCACCTGCACGTGCATCGCATCGACTGCACACACGACTCATTCACCGTCTCCTCCTCCTCCTCCTCCTCCTCTTGCTTCTCCTCCTTCTCCACCACCTTACCCACCCCACTCGAACACCCCATCGCTCCCCCTCTCATCCCTTTCGTTCGACGAGAGCACCTCCCGTCGCTTCGTCTCCTAATCCTTCTTCTTCCCATTCTTCGTGGCTCCGAAGTGGCTCTCTCTCTCTCTCTCTCTCCCTTCTCGCGAGGAGTGTCCGCATAGAGAACCAGGAACCGATCGGTCGTCGTCGTCCGATCGAACGAAACGACTCTCTCGGTCGTCGTTTCCACGCGTTCTCGCCCGCGGCAGGATTCGCGAAAAATTAGTCGCAACGGGGGCGGCGCGCACGCGTTTCACGTTAATTCGTAATTCCGCCGGAAACGACGAAGCAACGAAAAATTCTCGTCCAATCAAGAACGCGAACCATCGGATGCTCAATTATTTAAATTGTACAGTCTGCCGGGTTCCCTCTTTACGACACCTTCGCCTCTCTCGAACCATGAATTTCGAACCTCGTACCTTCAACGTCTTTTAAACGGTTTTCCTCGGGATCTCTCGCTCGCCTCGCTCTTGGTCCCTTCGAGAGAGAGAGAGAGAGACCGCGCGCGTACGAGACGCGTTTCCCCGTCGGTACCCGATCCGAGAACACCCGAAACCCGGCCCGTTTCCCGACTCCGGCACCCTTCCGCGGGAACACCGGTTGAACAGATTCGAAATCTTTTCCGTCCGACGAGATAAAGAGGCGTGAGGAGATGCACGAGGGGAGGGGGCGGAGGGGAGCGGTCTCGAGGAAAGTTCGATTTCGTTAATTTGTAACGGCAGCGGCCACGGATAGTCGAGAGCAATCGACGGCGGGCGGTTCGAGTTCGAGGGAAATCCGAAATTCCTGGCACGAACGGCCGATCCTCGCTGCATTAACGTTTCATCGCGCTCGGTACATACGGTAGGGTGGCACATCGATCGTTACAAAGTTCGGACTCGAGTCGAGCGTCGGAGAGCGTCGGAAGAGCAAGGGAAAGGACAGGGAAAGGGAAAGGGAAAGAGAAAGAGCGGGTGCGACGGTCTCCGCGCGGCGCGTTTCTCTCTCCTTGTCGCGCCACGGCCACGCCAGGCCTCTCCGCGCCACGCCACGCCACGCCACGCCACGCTACGCGTCGCGACGCGGCCGTGCCAGAGGGACACCGGGACCGAGGCCAGACAGAGACGGAAAGATAGACCCCGAACGACCTACCGAGTACGAACGCGAGAGAAGACGCGAACCGTCGCCACGCCGCACCTCTCCTCTACTCTCCGCTTCTCTCCTCTCCTCGCCTCTCCTCTCCTCTCGCCGCGGCACACCAGCACAGACGGGACAGAACTAGGGTGAGCCGACGACGACGGAGACGAAAAGAGCGAGAGACGCACCGACCGAAACGAGAAGGCAATGAAAGACACCGGGAGAAAGAAAGACGCGCATACCGGGACGAGAGGAGAGTAAGTTGACTTTGCATTATTTAAACGGCGTCCTAGCACCGTAACACGTGTTCTTTTGAAGTCTCGCCCCCTTCAAATATTCAGGCTGACGTCACCGCCCGTCATATTCTTCGCCCGTGGAAACCCAGAAAAGCATATACGCCCGGAATACACGCGCCATTTCTTTCTCTCCTTCTTTTCACCCGTCCTTCTCGCTCCCTATCGCGCCCTGTCCTTGCTCGCTCCCTTTGTCCATCTTATCCGTTTATCCTGACTCTCTCCCACTCTCTGCCGGCTTGCCGATCGTCCACCCCCGATTCTCTCCCCCCTCCCCGGACATTATTACCTCCCTCGAAAGCACTCTCCGACCGACAACGGTCTCGGCACCAAATCGTCTCCTATCGCGCGCCTACTACTCCGTAAGGGCACCAATTAAGGGGTGAGCGGGACACCGAAATACTCGGGTTCGGGACGGGTACCCGAAAACTTCGAGATTCCCGAAAGAGTCGGGATTCTCTAAAGGGAAATAGAAATTTTCGGGAAACACGATTCTTTCGGGAATCTTCAAATTTTCTGGACCTTTTCCCGACTCGCCCCGACCATGGGATTCCCGATACTTCGGGTTCTCGCGCACCCCTAATTTGTACCCTAACACAACTGAGCTGCGACAATAGCTGAAGAGAGCGACGCGTCGAAATAGTTGATGACTCTGTTCCCTAACTGGTAACGGTCACGTCTGTCGATCTTGTAGCGTTCGTTCCGCGGATCTCGAAGAGAACGGTCGATCGGCGCGCGATGATCTCGATCCAGGGAGAAACGCGCGCAGGTGGAACTACGTTCTCGGAAGATCCCGGCATTGTTCGCTTATTAACGACAGAGACGACCGGCTCGCGGCTGGCGTTTCTCGGAGCTATCGGCGCGTTCCGGAAAAAATTAATGCGCCGTGGAAATAAATATTATTATCGCAGCCAGGCACCGACAATAAAAACGATATTGTTTCGCCGGCCGGATTATCGCGAGCCGGCGAAAGCGTTTTACGCGCGCCTTTATGCTCCGTTATTTTATTTTTCCCTCCGGCCGAACGACCGTTCCCGGAATTCGAGTCCGACCCGACTCGACTCGAGTCGACTCGTGGCGCGTCGCCGCGGCTCTCCGCTCGGCTCGAGCCGTGCCGAGCCGAGCCGAGCCGAGGAATCGTTTGCCTCGCCGTTGCGACCACTGTTTGGCTTGCGGCGCCTCCCGGGCTCTCCTCGAAACGTGGCTCTGCTCGCCCGCGAAATTCTTGCGTCGGCAAACCTACGTCCGCGTAACGCAACACCCGGGCCCGCTGAAAAGAAATTCTTTAGCGTCGAATCCTCGCGTCGAACGAGCTTCCAGATTCTAATTTCAAAGACTAATATTTACGGAGACGTTCCGAGCGTCCCGCCGCCCGGTTTCTTTCAGCTTCGAAACGCGAGACCGAGGAACGTCGCGCAACGCGAGTCGACGGGAATCTCGCGTTCCCCGAAATCGTAACGACTACGATCTACGCGCGCTCTTTTCTCCAATTTTCCGAATCGTCTCCGCGTCGTCTGACGGTTTATCGCGGCTCCGTTAACGAGTTTACGCTCGTTCTTCGCCAAGCTCCGCGCCGGGTTCGCGGTATCTTCGAGAGGGACGGATTTTTCCAAGAAGCTCGCGAGTGACGACGTCGTTGGGATTTTTTTCTGTGATTCGGTTACGGCGGAGACAACGCGGTGTAAGAAAGCCGTGCCTCGAACCAGCCACAGGCTCGTCCGCACCCTCGATTCGACTGGCAGAGCCATGAACTTACGTCATGCCCGCACGGAACACGTTCTTTATTATATAACACTCGAGAACCTTCAACGAACGACTGAATAGGCCATTCAGCGTGTTTCTAAGGGACCGTTAAGTTATTCCGCGGATATAATTGACGCCGAAGTCCGCGTGGGACTCTTGCCGCGCTCGTTCTCGCAATAAACTGCTTGAAAAACGTCGGGTTCCGTGTTTATTTCGCGCTACCGCTGTCCTCGATGGTTGCCGCGTTCTCTCCTTACCTTTTCTCTGCTTCAGCTGCCTGCCGCTGGTCCTCCACTCCCTTATTCTCCCTCTCTCTCTCTCTCTCTCTCTCTCTCAGTCGGTCGCTCTCGCGCCGAGTTCCTTTCGCTCCTTTCTTTCATTCTGCCTCAGCAGCGAACCAGAAGTCGTCGAGAACGGGAGAAAGGGGTTCGGTCAGGGGGCAGGGGTGTCGCTCGGGAACGGAAGAAAAGGAAGGAGAAGGTAAAGCAAAGCCGTCCCGCAGCGGCTCGGCCGCGGTTACGACCGCGGCGACGAAGGCGGCGGAGGCGGCGGCACCGCTCTCCCGACCACGGACGCCGAGAGAACTCGTCAAGAAGTCGAGAGAGTCGAACTAAAAAGAGGCAACTGGGCGATGCTGAAGCGTAATTGAAACTTTGTTTCGTTCGCGACAATGCCGGAAATTGTTCGCACGGGCAGAGACCCGCCGCGACGAGTGCTCTCTCTCTCTCTCTCTCTCTCTCTCCCCCGTCTCTTTTTCCCGGATCGCTCGGCGTCCGGCGAACCGTTTAAAATCGGATGGAGTGCCGCGAGTAACTCTTGTGTCCGAGAGCCCCGCGATTACCGTCTTTCCTTTTCCGCTCGCCACCTCTCGGCGCAACGCTTTTAAACTATTCTTGGCCGGCTGCCGCTTTCAGCGGTGGCTCGTTCCACCGCCGCCGCCGGTAGCCCACTCGAATATCGCAGTCCGCCGCACCCCGAGAACGGAATATGTCCAGGGGCGATTCAACCCCCGGGTCAAACTCGAATCGACCCGACGATCCTCCGCGTCCGTTCCTTTCGCGCGGAGACGGCGCTTCGACGGGCGCGACCCCCGACCCCCGATCGACTTTCCGTCTCGCGATCGCACTTGTTGCGTGAAGCCCGTCCGCTGCACCCGGTACGCGGCTCCCGCGAACCCCCGTCAGGAACCGCACGCGTCCTCGAGTTCGACGCGACGCCCGGAGACGCCGACTTCCGATCACGAAACAGGTGGCCGCGTCTCGAAACTTTCGGCCACCCCGCGGACACACTCCCTGAACGATACTCTAACATTTCTTCGTGCCATTAACACGCTCCGTGCCACGTGTACCATCGGTGGTACACGTTGAACACGATCTTCGCGCCACGTGTACCACCGATGGTACACGCAGACATATCGATTTAAACATCGAACGACTTGAAGGACGAGTCAAGCAAAAACGGCTTGGCACGGAACGCGTTAAGCACGAAATCCCCGAAGACTTCGCCGAACTTTAAGTTAAAAGAAAACACGGAATAATTGAAATATCGCGCTGAAATTGGTTAGAGTTGTAGTACACATTTTTATTGAATTACGTGTGGAATTCGATGTCGTTCATGTGACCTCCACGGGCACGACGGCAGCATTCGATTCTTCGTGTCGAATTTTCCACTACTCTCCGACACATCGGTTATTGTGAAAAATCGGAGAAAAAATCGGAGTTAATGCACCGTAACGTTGCGACTGTCGATTCGGAATTTCGGCAGTAACATTTGACGATTTCCGACCATTGTTCGTTTGCAAACTTTCACCGTATTAAATATAAAAATGTAAACCTTCGCAGACTATTTTACATTGAGAAATCATAGAATAGTTTCAGGTTATGTTCGATATTCTAAAACAAAAATCTTATGTTTCTATCGAAAAACCCTTTATTTACGGTTTACAATGCTAGAACGACGAACGAAAGAGAGAGAGAAGATGGAGACTCGGGTCCCGGCGGGCCTCTCCCATTAAATTCCTCCAAAAGCGTTTAGTCGGTGCGTTTAGCCCGAGCGCTCATTTACATGTCGCACGCGAGCCAGTGTGTATAAAATCGAGTGCGCATTCTTCGAGCATTCGGCGAATACTTTAACGAGCGTGAACGAGTGTTCGTTCGATTCTGCGGGAGTGGGGGGGCCGAACGCGAGCATTCGCTCGATTGATCTAAACGCGCCGTGCGACGAGAACCGTTCGATTCCAGCGCGAAACGACACACGCTTCTCGGACGTACGCGTAAACCCTGATTCATAGTTGAACCGAGTGACTGAGCCTAGACGCGTCGAAATGAGACTCTGGAAACGAGTATGCGAACGCGTCGGGCTGGCGGCTCGACGGGGATGCAGGTGTTATCGTCGTAGCGCGAACGCGAACACGATCGTTCCTCTTACACGCGCGCACACGCGCGCAACATGCTCGCGCATACAAACGCAACGACGTGTCATCCCGAGAAAGGGGCAGAGGGGCGGAAAGGGGGAGACACGGCGACAAGGAGAAGGAGACAAAGAGAGGGAGCGAGAGAGGGCAAAGTGGCGCTCTCGAGAAGCGCCTGTCTGCCGTAAAGAATGCAGGGGGACCGCCTCGTTTGCTTAGCTCGCTACAAACGGTCGGTGCTGCACTTTCAGGAAGAACACCAGTACCACGACACCACGTCTCTCTCTCTCTCTCTTTCTCTCTTTCTCTCTCTCGGCTAACGCTGCTGCTGCGAACAAAAACGCGGCCACAGCTCGCCGCGTACCACCGCGCAGCGTGATCTCTCCGTCGACCTTCAGCTTCTTCGGCTCCGAAACGATTTCCGGCGGAGTCGACGGCCGACGCGGCCCGTCGCGTGCGACGAACACGCAGCCGGTTACGAGGAAACCAGCGCCTCGATGTCATTGGACGCCGAGGCGTGTGCTGCTCGAACGGAAGTCCGAGATGCTAGATAGGCCCTCCTGGCGCCGCACCACGGATTCGACAAGACGTTCCTCTCTCGTCGGCCGCGTCTGATCGATTGTTCGAATCGTTCGTTAGCGTCCTTCGGACACCGAATCTCGTTTCGTCCCCCTCTCGCCACCTGTTAGAGCGTTTTCGCGTCCTCCAGTTCCGCTGCTCTCGATCCCGAGGACGCACCCCCGCTGTCTTCGTGTTGTCGGACTTTTTCGATCTCGACGGGGGAGAGTCGATTGTTCGAAAGCGCCAATTTCCGAGGCTTGCTAAGAGAAACAATTGTAACGAGAAGCCTCGGTCCCCTCGTACCTTCGACTGTGCCCTCTCTTTCCGAAATTATGAAACGTGTAACGAACGTTATCGTCGACGGTGTATCCCGAGTTTCGACTCGGACGAACGACGTTTCGTTTATGCATCGGCTCGATACAACGTGGAACGAACGAACGTCAGCGAAATGCGGCGCTCGGGGTTTTTTTTTCTTTCTTTTCATTGTTCGTCAAGTCGATGCCGTTCGAAAAACGTGGTCGTGTCGACGATTTAGCGATTCCTCGAAACGTGGAAAATGTCGGAGAATTCGGAGGACACCGGGTATACGGGAACTTTTGATCGAGCGTCCAGACGTTGATTTGCTACTCAAAAATACGTTTGATTAGAAGAGAATTGAGTTTGAGCGTCGGGCACGGTGACGCGGAAAATTTTATGAAATCTCGCGTATCAAAATATCAATTGTCCGTGTCCTGCTTGCCGGGAAAGTGCATTCGTTAACTATGATATGGAATATTGCAGGAAAGCCGGCGACACGTCGGTCAACCCTTCGATCATTGCGCGCATATCTTTCGGTATTTTTTTTTCTTTTTTTCTTTTTTTTTTTTTTACCATCGCCGGGTACCACGACCCGGACGTTCTCTTATACGGTTGTCACATAAATTATCAGCGTTCTAATGACGTTTGAAAAGCCTGTGACGGACAACGGTATCGGATCGAACCGTTGACTCGCTCGTTTGTTTCGCGCCGGCATCGATTCCACGCAGCTTTTAAATATTCCATTCCGCTCGAACCCTCGCCGCGCGGCGACGACGACGACTCCTCCTCGACGGCCGTGCTCTACTCGCTCCCGGTTCTCGGACTCCATTTTGCACGCGGAGTCGAAAATTCCGCGAGCCGGACGGATCGAAATTCGACGATGGTGGAGCGACGGCTGGTTTGATTGTCGCGCGATGACGACTGCGATAACGATCGCTATTTTTATCTCGTTGCCGATAAAAAACGCGACGCGTGCGATGTTCCCGCGGAACGCTCGCGTTCATCCTCGAAAGAGACGAAGAGCGCCGGATCGAGAGATCGAAAGTCGCGTAGGAGATCGGCGACACTGACTCTCCGCTGAAATTACAAGACGCAGGCCGCGTGTTCCACGTGGGAAATCGTATTTCTGGGACTGGCGCAAGGTCCGCGATCGCAGCAGCCGCGGACGACACGCAATTTGCGCGCAGCTGCCGTCGTTGCGACGACAACGGGATTGCCAGTAATTAGATAGGTTAAAGTCGCGAACGCGATAACGATACCGGGGAAAATAGTCCATTCGCGCGAGTCTCGTTCGATTTATGTGTCCCGCTAACGAACACGGCAAGAGTTGGAGCACGCAGGTTCCCTGGATAACCGAGAGAGCATGCTCGCGTACGTATGACCTCGCGAGATAGTCAGAGAGAAAGAGAGAGAGAGAGCGAGAGCGAGAGAAAGAGATATGGACATGGTAATGAAATTCATTACGGTGGTAAGAGTCGCCCGTTGTCTACAGCGTCGTGCAGCATCGTCGTCGTCGACTCGGTCGTCGTTGCTGTCGTTATTATTACCGTAATACGCATATAATGCCGCATAATACGAGTCGTCGTGACACGAGACGTGGGTCGTCCGACGTTGTCGTTGTCGTTGTCGTTGCCGTTGCCGTTCTGCCGTTGTCGCGGCCATTGCACAAACTCGCGTCTCCGTGCACGATTATAAATCCTATTACGATCGTACGATCGTAGCCTACACGGACAAAGGCGCGCGTTCCGGCACCAGCACAAAACTGAGAACGCACACGGACGCGGACGCGCGCGAGCGCGCCCGCGACACGTGTCGCCGCTTCGTGCTCCGCTCGAGACCAGCTCCTGGACTTCGCGTCCAGGAATTCTCGCACCTAAAACCCGTGCCGGTACGGTTCGAGCTTGCGATCAATTCGATCAGCTCCGATCGGTCGAAACCCGGAGAAAAGATTGGACGTTGGCCGAGGATCTTCACTCGAACGCGTCAATAGTTTATAATTACTCAACGACGTCGGTGCACGGACTCTGAAGAATACTTTATTTAATCGGCCGTCGTCCTCGAAGGATTAACGGAGACGAGTAGATAAATGAATCGCGAGTGGATCATTGTAGGGCAATGGGTCGAGCGAGCGTTGCTTCATTCCTTGTTGCGGTTTAATTGTGTAGGGATCCTCGGTGCGTGGGGAGTTTTCTTTCAAAGACGAAGGTGGAAGCAATAACATTTAATCATATAGAATACCGAAAGTTAAGGAAACAAAATTATACAACTCGCTCGGAGGATTAACAGAGACGATTAGATGAATGAATCGCGAGTGGATCATTGTAGGGCAATGGGTCGAGCGAGCGTTGCTTGATTCCTTGTTGCGGTTTAATTGTGTAGGGATCCTCGGTGCGTGGGAAGTTTTCTTTCAAAGACGAAAGTGGTAGCAATAACATTCGATGATATAGAATACAGAAAATTGGGAAAAGAAAATTATACAACTCGCTCACTCGCTCTGAAACTTGCTCCTCGACCTCTCAACGCACTTCACCACGTTCTCGCTACACACGCACACGCTCATTCACACCGATACATGGCCACGCACTCCTTCAAATCTATAATAGATCGTAGGACCCACGAGTCAAGGATCCCACAATAGAAATTCGGACTTTTGCCCTAACTTACCTAATACTTTTGGCCGAGTGGAACCGTTCCGCGTGGAGTCCTTTCGCGGATGAACAATTGACGATTTCTGTTGTTATTATTATTGATATCGACTGACGTATTATTGCAAGACTGTGCCCATTCAGACTTCGTACAACTTTTATCCTAATATGATCTTCAACGAAGGGGTTCGTTAAAGGATTTCCGATGAAAACATTTTTACAATTTCAGTAACCGTGAAAGAAACAATTGGGAACCAGTCATTTGTGTTAAGCGTTAAGCGTGTTAAGCAGTGTTAAGCGGAATTTCAGGAGATCCTCGCGGCGCTACGACGACGACGCGCGCGCGACAAGAGCGGAGACGAGCAGCGGCGTGCAGAAGCGAGCAACCTGCAAGGGTTGGAGGGAGTGAAAGGGAATAGGGCTCCTCGTTCTCTGTCATTACACGCACCGCCCTCGGAGAACAATCTCTGTTACACGTCCGCGCGCGTACACCTGCATTGTCCGCTCTGCGCGATCCGAAGCGGGACGGTGAGACGAGTCCGGGAACAGAAACAGAGAAAGAAAGAGCCATAGAGAGAGAGAGATAGAGGGAGAGAGAGGGGAAGAGGCGAGTGGCAAAGCGACGATTAAGGTCCGCGGCAACGATAAGCTCGCATTATGTAATTCGAATGCGTTCAATTTGGCGTAATTAATAAAAATCGAGTTTTACGCGAGCGAGCACACCTATCGATTTATTCCGGTTTATATAATCGGCGATTGTGTTCTCGCCGAGACCGATGCCACACGCCGATAATAAAAACGACGCGGATCGGTCCAGGGCCGTACGAAGGTAATATCTGCAGGATGGCCCCATCACGGCAACTTATGATTCTCTAATTGAACCGGTCCATTCAGCCGCCGCATACAGAATAGAGCCCACATCCTAGACCGTGCCGTCGCCATTCTAATGGCAAATTGCATCAATATTATATGCAGATTTCACCGTGCCGCTTTATACGGAGATAAGTACCTACAGCTAGGCTGGCCGAACGAACGAGTCCGCCAACCCTCGCGCAATACCGATATCTTTCGCGACCACCGATGCCGATCGCCGCTCCTTTTTTTCCGTCCGGTTGCTCCGAGGATTAACCCTTCGCCATCCTGCATCGGGTCCAGAGCTCGACGACGCGTCTCGCTCGAGATTTTCCTTATTTTCTGTCATCGATTCCGGGAATATTCGCACCGTCTTCGAGCAGATTCGTTCGCAACCGCAGAGGGTCAGCCGGCGGGAGGAGCAAGCGGCCCGCGGGCTCTTAACCGTCAGGTCCAACGGACGAGGATTCGGGCCGCAGAAACGGTTGCTCGAGGTACTTCCTACCGTCGCGAATAACATAACCCAGATTCGCGGCAATAAGCCACATCCTACCGCGCACGCACGGCTCTTACACTGGCGCGGCCCGACTCTCGCGAGCCACTCACACACCGACGGCGACGCGCGCTGGCATACAAAGTAGAAATAATAAGACGCAGAGTAAATTCGACCCACTTAACGCTACTTAGCGCTTACACCGAATACGTTATGTTTTGCACAATATTGTCTCGTCGACGAGTGACCGTCGGGCTCGTCTTTGGAGCCGTTGCGTAACACGCCGGTTTTGCCTCTTCTCGCGAACCGACGCTCGGAAAATGCGGACGCTCGAACCGAGAGGATCGCTTTGCTCGTTCCGCATGGCGCGATCTAGAAAACGGGGAGGCGAAACTGATCTAGCTAAAACGCTTCTCTAGAAAGTTTGGACCACCTTCTCAGTGGAGAAAGAACGTCTTCGGCTTGGAATAGTTTCTAATGTGCTTTAGTGTTATAATTCCGAATTGGAGAGGTACTCGGAGTGAATCCTTGATAGGTCCGTTCCTGGATCTTGCTCTATGGGTGTCCAGGCTAGTTTGATCTTGCTATCTTGCTTTCTTATCATGCTTTTCTGAAGACGAGCAATGCAACAGCGTCGAGATGTGTGCTTGGTGGCAAGAGCTTTGGAATGGAAACTGATCTCTGGTGATCTAGCTAAAAAACTTCTCTAGAAAGTTAGAGGTTTGGACCACCTTCTCGATGGAGAAAGAACGTCTTCGGTTTGGAATAGCTTCTAATGTGCTTTAGTATTATAGTTCCGAATTGCAGGGGTACTCGGAGTGAATCCTTGATAGGTCCGTTCCTGGATCTTGCTCTATGGGTGTCCAGGCTAGTTTTATCAAGGATATTCTTCAGCAGTCCAATGCTTTTCTGAAGACGAGCAATACAACAGTGTCGAGATGTGTGCTTGGCAGGAAGAGCTTGACGACTCGAGTCGCTTAGTGTGTCAGTCTTTGATCTGTAATCCTCCTACGCTTCTTGCTCGGCATTTTCTGTGATATTGTCTATGTACGTCTATGTGTGTCGTTGGCACGCTTCGCGGCAGCGAAAGGTCCGAGCCTCTCGCGTTCCAACGCGCTTCGTCGAACGGAGCGTGGACGATCGACCGCCGAAAGACAAAACAAGACAAGACAAGACGAGACGAGACGAGACGAGACGAGACGAATCGGTGTTCGCGGAAGAGGTGGGATGCGATTGGCCGAGCCCCGACGACGCGATATAAGAAAAATGATATCGACCTTCGATGTTTATTTATTTAGCAAGCGCGCAAGGTGGCTATAGCCGCGGATCGAACGGACAAGGGGAGGGAGGGAGGGACGAGAGAGAGAGTAGGTGGGGACCAGAGAGCGAGAGAGGAGAGAGAACCGGTGAAACGACACGAGCGCGTCCGAGAGGTGTATCCTTTCCCGTTCCCTCTAAAATTAGAGGTACAATACCGCGTGTAATTTATCCGACGCTGAAAGAAGCGCGTCATTCTGGTTATAAAAGAGACAATAAAGAGTATTAAAAGCGGAGAGCCAACAATGCAGATTGCGAAGGCTGCAATAATACGGTAACCTTCGTAACCGTGGTGTGCGCGGGCGAGAGAGACCGCTCCAAACAGAGAGAGAGAGAAAGAGAGAAAGAGAGCGGGAGAGAGCGGGCTCGATACGCGTCCGTAAAACTCCAAGCATAATGCACATGTTATTCGTAACAGTACCAATTTTATTACGCGGCCTGCACGATTTGTTTCTGTTGGGTCGCGTAGGGTCGGGTCGGGTCGGGTCGGGTCGGAGTGCGCGCGACAACCGTCAGGGAAAGGGAGAGGGGACCGGAGTGCCGCGGGCACCGGATATTGTCTCTCCGTTGTTGCAACGAACCAACGAACAAGAGCAAAATCCTCGCGAAACGTTTGTTCTCGGCGGGACGGTCGGTCGATCGCAAACTTTTCACGATCGAGACCAGCCTCGGATCTCTGTTTGCACAGACGTTTGTGACGCTTCTGACAGACGTTTAGGGCGACGACTTCCGAGAGTCCGTGGCAGCGCGTTATTCTTCGACGGTGCTCGATGCACCAGGCTTTCCAACAATAGAACCAACGATTGCACCACGGGGCCACTAAACCACGCCTACTCCGGCCACGTCCGTACAAGTAATCTCGAGCACGTTACTCGAGCCTTCGCTTTCTTCAAGGGTGGCTTCTTTCGATGCTCGCGGACACTCTGACTGTCTCTGACCCTTTGCGGACCAGTGCCACCCCTGTGCCAGTAAAACAACATTGTGTCCGAATGATGTCCAACAAATTCTTGTGACACACATCTTGGGCCTGTTTTAAACCTTTGCACTAGGCGCTATTTTCATTCTAAAATTAAATTTTTCTTCCGTCTTAGAATATTGTCATTTTATTAGTAATCTATTACACGTCGGAGAATCTATTACTAGTTTAGTAATCTATTACATACAAATTTTGTAATGGAACAAATATTTTGTAAAATTTCTCGTAATTTCTTTAAAATAATGCCATAATAATTTCTATTGGTGCTTCAGAGACACCACTCGAGTGCAAAGGGTTAACTCTTACCTTTATCTCAGCAGTAGATAATCTTGATTTATAGAAAAATTAATGTACTGAGCTCATCATAAAATTCAATAGGAGATAGTCTCTTTAATCCTTTGGGGACGAGTGCCACCCCTATGCCAGTAAAACAAGATTGTGTCCAACAAATTCTTATGACACACATCTTGAGCCTGTTTTAACTCTTACACCTTTATCTCACTAGTAGATAATCTTGATTTACAGAAAAATGAACGTACTGAGCTCATGAGAAAATGCAATAGGAGACAGTCTCTTTGACCCTTTGGGGACGAATGCCACCCCTATGCCAGTAAAACAAGATTGTGTCCAACAAATTCTTATGACACCCATCTTGAGCCTGTTTTAACTCTTACACCTTTATCTCACTAGTAGATAATCTTGATTTATAGAAAAATGAACGTACTGAGCTCATCAGAAAATTCCACTGTGCCACCCCTATGCCGGCAAAACAAGATTGTACCCAAATGATGTCCAACAAATTCTTATAACACACATCTTGGGCCTGTTTTAACTCTGACTCCTTTATCTCCCCAGTAAATAATGATTTATAGAAAAATGAACGTATTGAGCTCATCAGAAAATTCAATAGAAGATATTCTCGTCTGGAAAGGGTTAGTATTTGGGACTTATGACTACATCGTCTTCGGAGCTCCCAACGATAGGTTTCTTCCACGCGGCTGCTCGTAGTTGCGTTCTCGCCGATGCACTCGCTGCCTCCCTCTTCCTCTTGTCGTTTCTGTCCTCCGTCCCCGACCCCTCTCTCTCTCTCTCTCTCTCTCTGTCGCTCTTTGCTTCTCGCATTCCACTCTCCCGCCGTCGCCGCCGCTGTACCGCCGCCGACGCCGACGCCGCCCGGCCGCGTCCCGCGTTATATAATAAATTATTTCATAAATTAAGAGCTATTAACGCGTAATTATCCTTCGCGTGTGCGTGTTTTTCCATGACTGCGGTTATAGACCGCGTTACGCGGGGCTATGCGCGCGCCACGGTGAAATGAATAATATGCCGGCGGTGCGGTCACTTAGGGGTGCGCTCGCGCGAGTCCCTGCAACCCCCGCGGAACATCCGTCAACGTTATTCCATCCTGAACAGATAAATTCGGCTTTATCGCGGAACCAGCGGAACGATATTTTCTAGACAGCGTGTGCCGCGTCCCTCTGCTTTCCTCTCCTCGTCCCTCTCGATACGATCGCGAATATGTTCCCTCTTTTCCGCCCTTCCTCGCCCTCTACCCCTCGGTGCTACCCTCTTCTATCCGGCGATTTCTTCTCCGTGACGGTGGCTCGGGCGCGCATCTAATAACAATAGCTGAAACCGGTCGCGCGATACACGATTAAAGGAAAAGCAAACGACGATAACGCGAGCGAGCAAGCGAGCGAGCGAGCCAGCGTGCCCGCGCGCGAGCGCGATAACGATGGAAATATGTTTATACAATGACATACTTCGAGCGACGATACTGCGCGGCGAACGCGCGCAGCCGCCCGCGACCAACCACGAGTACACACTCCGTACAGGATGATTCACCTAATTTAACGCGGACTAGCTCTCGCAAACCGCGACATATTTTTTTCCGTTTACCAAGATCCGCGCCCCGCGCACCCACCGAATTTAATTCCTTGCCCTACGACCCCTTCGTGCAACTTATTGGCGGTTGATCGCTTCCCAGAAGAAACTGGTGATTACACGTGCGGAGTGTGTGTGTGTGTGTGCGAGAACGGGAAGAGAGTGCGAAGTGTGCGCGTGTGCATGCTGGGAAGAATCGCACAATAATGAGAAACGTTCAAGCTATTTCTTTCGTTGCGTGATTGCCGAAGAAAGACCAGAGGCGGGCCGTGCCGAGAACAATTAGTCCGAGAGGACATTGTGGGGCAAGGGGTTGACCGTTGAATCCTTTCCTAAATTTTAGGGATGAATCGAATGGTCGTTCGTCCGGTTTTCGTTCGGCATTGCGGCGTCGGGATTGCATCGTTTGGCAGCGCGCGTACGACCGGCGCGCGGCGGGAGAAGCCAATTCCCAGCGTCTCGTTTTTCCTTGGAAAGGAATCTCGATGACCGTTCTCTCTCTCCGTGAATCATTCTGCACGTTCGCGGCGAACGATTGCTCTTGTTGTTTGAATAATCATAATGGTTGCGCAATTGGCGCGAGTCCGCATGATAACCGAAGCGGTTTATCTCGCGCGAGAGAGGGAGATAAACGGTCCCGCGGCATTGTTCCGCGATCGAAAAGAGAGGAAATCGGCGGGCGACGATCGGCGACGGTCGACGGTCGTCGGTCGTCGGTCGTGTGCCGTTCCCGAGAACCCCGGGGCCTACGCGCGCGGGGGGCCTATGGTCGCGCGTTTAGCCGTCACTTACGAGCCGGAGCGCGCGGACTCCCGTCACGCGATTTCACCGCGCGACTTTGTTGTTTTAATTTTCGTTATGTTTACCGTTTCCCCCTCGTGTATTTACCCGCGATGCGAGCGCCGCGATGACTGCGGTCGCATCATTTTGTAAATATTGTTCCGCGCGTGAAAACGCGCACCCCGCTGCCACTCTGCGCCGCGCGTTCTCCCTCTGCGCTCTCTCCTCTCTCCTCTCTCCTCTCTGTTCTCTCCACCTCCTTGTGCCTCGACGGTGTACCGTGCCGGACCGGCTGCCGCTGCTCGGTTAGCCAGGTTTTTCCGAATGAAAATTACTCGAGTGCCGAATGATCGACGGTGGAGGATCGTTGCGGCCGTGCGACGCGCGCCGTTCAACGGTCGTTTGGTAATTATTAAATCGTCCTGCGAACCGTTCCCGATACGTACGCGGAATAAATTAACGAGCGGTCATTTCGAGCAAGATACACCGCGCTCCCCCGAGCCAAAATAACAGCGCGGCTGGCAAACGGATCGCGACGCGGCCGGCCCGCCGTCCTCTTCGCCCTCTCCTTAACGCGCGCCGGGATCTTCTACGCCCGATTCGTCCGCGGCGCCATCCCCCGTTCGGTTAGTTCACCGTTTCGCGAAAACTATTAAAAGACGCTCGTGTCATCCTCTTTTTCTCCCTCCAACAATAGCAGAACGGTGATAAGTTCTAATTCGTTCCGACCTTCTCGACCGATGAATTCACGCTTAATTAAACTATTATCCGCGTACAGCGATGCAGCGTCCAGCCGCCATCGCGACAGAGACATTATTTCCTGGCGATTTTTCCGAAACAGTGTCATCCGTAACGTCCGACCGTCGCAGACAACCGGCAGGACGTTAGAGTAAATTTTAATGCGGAGAATAACAAGAATCGATCCTGGAACGGTTTCGGATGCAGATATAGATCCGAAAAATAACGACCGCGAAGCCGATATTCGAAACCGAAGCGGAAACCGTCGCCGAAACCAGCTTGAAATTACGGTTTTTAATCGGAACCGTATTACATGCATGCTACACACAGTTTCGCGCGAGCTATTTTCGGCGACGGTTTCACAGCGCCGAGTTTATAATACCGCGAAAAATATTCTTGGGAGGTATCGCTTTGAAATTGCAACGCGGCGTGCTAGGGCACAGCGCGGACAGACATCCGAGCGCGAGAAAAAGTTGCATGCGCAGTGGTATCGGCGGTGCAACGCGGAGGAATAAATTGTAGTTTGCTCGATAGAGCGTTTTTGAGCGGCGCTTTTTGCCCGTCTAAGCCGCGGTCGTTCTCGGCGCTGTCTCTTTGGCCTGGCCGCGGTTTACCGGTATAATTAGCCCTTTCCACGCGGACAATAGGGTCATTGTACCGCGATTTTTTGATAAAGCGAGCGCGAATGGGATGTGCAACGGAACGGGACGGGACTCGGCGAACAGGAGACAGGACGGGAAAGAAGAGAGGAGGAGGAGAAGGAGGAGGAGGACGCGCATCATCGACATACGGTGCAGGCGCAGAGCGTCATCTCGCGACGGGCACGCACTCGCTCATTACGCGACGAGCTCCGTGCAGCATACGAGATCAAAGCGAGGCATTTCTTAAGGGCTCCGGGAGGGTGTTTTTCGGCTGTTCGCGTAGAAGCCGGCGCGCGGCGGCGTCAAAGCGCTCAACGGAGCTTGCCCCCGGCCTGCCTTCGAATCTTTTCCAGCGGTTCGAGCGAGCGAGCGAGAACGACCGCTCGTTGACAAATAGATGTTTACACGAGCGACACGCTCGCGTGGCACGCGAACGGCAGAACCCGTGTATCTGGTCGACGATCGGGCTCGCATCTCGGTTTCCTCCGCTCCTCTTCCCCATTCAGGTAAGAGAGCCCCGGCGCTGACCGATCGGACCGGGTCGACCAGTCCTCTTCGTGTCGCCTCTCGCGACGGAAGCGGTAGCGGCCTTTGTCGCTTTGTAACCAGTTGTAAAACGATGCTCCGACCGGCCTCCGCTTTCTCGTGCAAGCCCCGATAACCGCGTATCAAGCCGGGGCGAGCGTGACCGCGTAACCTCGCCTCGCCTCGCCACGCGAGCGACGCGAGGCTCTAACGATTTTCGTTTTCCGAAGGATTTGCCTTGTGCCGCCTTCTCCTTGCCGCCGGTACGCTCGTTCAGGTTCGATTTACGCGTCCAACCTACTCTTGCTGCAACCCGGGCAATCGGTATTAAGAGGGCCGGCTTGGTTTGAAATCCATGTGCAAGGGTCAAAATCTAGACAAACTGCCGCTTCGATATTGCAATTAGCAGTTTAGAAGTGGTCAATGGCGTTTCCTAAAACTTTTAGGAAAAGTTTCCGGCCAATCTACGTCCGCATAGAGCACAAATTGCGAATTTCTACCTGTTGGAATTTATTCCATAAATGTAGAACAAAATCAATCTATTATTTCCTTAAAAGGTAGGATCGACTGAACCGGCTATTGCTCTGTTTCGATCTCTTGCCCTTCATTCGTGAAGTTTCTCTCAAACGGTGAAGACGTGCCTCACAACGTGCTCCTAGAGTTATTCTGACATAAATCTTATTTCGTATTTTGTAATGTTGTGGTTTTCTTTAATACCCATATTCCCAATACTACCTGATCGCGGAGTAATTTGTAATATTCGGCAGAAGATTCGAATTCTGAAGCAAGAGTACGACGTCGAAGATGGCCGTCGTAGATTCTCTTAATTTCGAGAGATTTAGTGTGACACATGTACAAACATGGTGGTATGCATTCTTAATTGATTACTTGCTTATTTAAGACGTAAAATGTCTAGAAAAAAAAGGCACAGCGTAACATAGCGTGACAGTCAAGGCCAAATGCCTGCCGGCCCCCTTAAACCTGGTTTCTACCTCAAACGCGAATATTTCTTCCGACCTGGAATGTTTCCCCTTGCTATTTCTCCTATTTGCAACAATTAAATTTCTGATGCGAACATCGCCATTGTAAATAACGGCAGTTTTTAGTGGTGACCTTAAGGTCGTCCCAAACAAGACCGGGAAGAGACACCGTGCACGTTTGGCCTCTAGATTCGAAACCAGGGTGTAGGGTTTACGTGGACTCTTCCCGGTCTTGTTTGGGACGACCTTTATTCTCTGTTCGTAAGATCTTCGAATGCATGAATTAAAAGCAGAAAGTAAAATGAGAGAAAAATGTGAAAACAAGCTTGACAAGTGGATAAAGGACATCTTCCTGTTCGACAGGGAGTTTTTCTCTTGTGAATCGTCGGGGCTCGTTTTCCCATTGGAAAACGTCCGGGCCGTGCCGCAGGAATTTCTTTTTACGTCTTCGGTGAAACGCAGTATCGTTTGCGCATCGGTATGCATCCCCGGACAGGTCCGAGCCCGTCCGGTTGTTCGAAAAGTTAACGGTCGAGGCTCGTAGCAGGGGCTCGATCGGGGCGCATTCTTTCGAGTGCTTCGGCCGCCGAACAATGCTTAGGAGGATTATACTCTCTCGACCAACGCCTCGAATCTCGTGTATAGCCGTCGTCCTTGGCAATGGTACTTCGGACGCAATCGAGAAATCGGCTCGGTCGCGCCGCGTCGGAGAGCGGGTGGTGCTCGCGACGATATTCCGCTGCCAGGCCGGCAAAAACCCGGCGGATAAAATCAGAAATATATTCCGTCGATTCGTTCGTTCGAGCGAGCACAATCGTTCCGTAAACGGTGTTGTTTGGGAAATCGTCCAGTCCCCGGTGCAACGGGGGACATTTTTTACCCTGCGCGAGCACTCGGGGAAAAAGTCGCGCGGAGCTCGATTAGGGTACGATTTCCGATCGCATGCGACTAGTATCGCTTATCTCGATACATTTTTAACGCGTCCTCTATCTCCCTCCCTCTCTCTCTCTCTCGATCCATTTTGATATATCCGAGCGACGACGCGATCATTCCAGTTGTCCCGATGCAATTTCGCCGAACACGTCGTCGCCGGAACAGTTCAGACGCAATCGGAACGACTTCGAAACGAGCGACGCGACTAGGCGTGCGGCGCGTAGCTAAATTGAATTTATTCCTAGCTTTGAGTAACTATTGCCCAACGTCGGGTGAAGCTAGGTAACCCGGAAAAGATGTATCCGCGAATAAGGGTGCGTCTGCTGCGTCGAACGTCCTCTTCGGCAACGAACGCTTCCAGTGTTCAATCGGCAGCCTTAAAAATGTCACGAAGTTAACCCTTTGCACTCGAAACCATTCTAGCTCTATAACGGAACATATCTTCCGACTTAGAATATTTCCCTTCCATACATATTTTTTCATACTGTACTACTCCTTCCTTCAACCGCCCTTAACCTAAACTTAATCCTAGTCTTAACCTATCTTATACTATATACACGAAAAAGGGAGAGAAAGAGAGATTTTACAACTAGTATCACACAGCGCTCTTGTCTATCCATCTCCCACACACACACAGATCTCTGCTCCCTCCCCCTTCCCTAATTTCCGGTTGCTCTCTTTTTCACTCCATTCTTATGGTTGGTCACTATCCATTAATTCGTATCCTCTCGGTAGCCTTTTCTTTCGTATCATTTATTCGTTAGCTACAAAATAGGGGTGTTGTTGGAGATGAAAGTAGCAAATTCTGATTATACCGAAGAAGAAATTAGGCCACTGGAGCGAGGACGAATTATTGAAATAAGATCCGACAGTGAGGATGGCCTTCTTTTCGTATTTCCCCGCGATGCAAATGGGGTTTAAAGTAACTCGTTCAACGAAATAAAAATTGCTGAAAGTATTCCTTTAGCCTTCCCCTATTTTCGTCATCATCAAGGATCAAGGATCAAGGAAAACTGTTGAAACCTCGGTGGTTCGGGAAAATTTCAGCAGCGGCTCGCCCGGGGGACAGTTATCGCTCGCGACGATCGGCGATTTGTACCGATCGGAAGAGGAGTCGATCTCGCGGTGTTCGGCGCGTAACGCGGCCTCTGGGAAACTCTCGCGCGACACAGAGCACGGAGCAGAGGAGAGCACAGAGAGCACAGAGAGCACAGAGGAGAAGCCGGTGCCACAGAAAGGGAAAGAAGGCTTCCACAAAGAAGACGCGGCGGGCGCGATAGCGGCGGCCGGGGTTCGGGGGTCGGGGTTCGTGGTTCGGGGTTCGAGGGGAGATCAGGGGAAGCGTGGTGCGGCTTGGCGTTGCTCGTGGAAGAGAGGAGCGGAGAGGCGAGAGGAGAGGCGCGGCCGTGACGAGCACGGCGGGGGAGCGGGAGAGCGACGAGCACACACAGGGAGAACGAGGCGCGTTCATTATGATTCGTGTATTTATATAAGGTCTAAAAATATACGCGCGCTGTGCCGCCGGGCCCCACCCGGTATTTCATCTGAGAATAATATTTTAATGTACATACGTGTCCCCTCTTTCTCCGTCCTTTGCCCCTTCCTTTGCTCTCCGTCTCGGTCTCCGGCTCTCCCCAGGCCTCTCTCCCTCTCTCTCTCTCTCTCTCCCTCGCGCTCTTTCAGCCCCCTTCGCCCCGAGCTTACACATCAGTCGACACCGCCGCGATTCCTCTCTCTCTCTCTCTCTCTCTCTCTCTCTCTCTCTCTCTGCGCCTCATTCTTTTTCCTAACGTTTTATCTCCGAAGTCCCTCGGTTTCCGTCTTCGTTTCTCGTTTCTCGTTCCTCGGGCACGCAGCGTTCCTCCCCGTCCCGCCGAGAGCTTTGTGCTCGGCCCGTCTTTTTTGATGTTTCTCCGCGAGCGCGAGCGCGTTCGACGTTGGAATCGCGCGCACCTCTACGCGCGCGTTTCCGGACGATCGCGCGAGTCGCGTTCTCGCCCCCCTGGCCGTGCGGTTGCCGTACCGCAACCGGAGGAGGCTGTCCCGCCGATTGATTCGAAGACGCGCGGTTGATCGGCGACGATCCTGGAAACGGCGAACGGGGACCCACGTTTCCATAGAGACCGGCGGCAGATAATTTCGATAGCAATGTACGAGTTCCGGCCGAGCTTTTCCCGTCGATGGATCGGGAATCGTCCATTTGTTCGCGCTCCACTCGATAAATAAATGATATTCTATAAAAGAAACATCATCGGGTGCGCGGCCGTGTGCTGGAAACACGCGGCGCGCGCGCGCGCGTGCGTTTATCGGACCGTCCGTTCCCCGGGGACCGAAAATGTAAACTCGCGGCCCGACAAAACCTCCAATCGAATCGAATCGAATGGAATCGAATCGAATCGGTGGCTATTACTTTCCTCCGCTCGCGAGCAGAGCCACCGATCTGTTTATCGCTCGGAACGCAGAGGTTCTCGCGTTATTTTTTCGAGAAGAGTCGCCGAAGATTCGCGGAATTTCGTAGGCAGACAGCTCGGGATCGATCCAGATCGATGATCGTCCCCCGTGCGGCGGGATAATCGAGTCGAACGGAATCGAACACGGCCGAGCAGCACCGCGGGAAACGACGAGATTGCCGCGATAAATTTCGATGTAATCGCAAACACCGAGATAATAAGACACAAACGTATACGCGACCCAGTAACGGAGCTGGTCCGCAGCTCGACGGCGAGCGGCTACCGCGCGCGCGCGAGCAAGCGAGCGTGCGAGCGTGCGAGCGAGCGAGCGAGCGAATAAGCCGAGGAGAAACTCGTCGAAACAAGATCCATCGTATTTCAATTGTAAAGATCCGACCAGTTCCCCGTAAGTTTTTCTCGGGCCAATATCCGGGAAAGCATCGGGTTCTGGCACCTACATTACCGGGCCCGCCACAGACCCGCGCGTCTACGTGTGTACCTGCATAAGCGCATACGTCCACCGTCGCGTCTACCTTCTACGTCCACGTAGGCTACGTTCCCGTCGACACGTGTGCGTTTGCCCACCCAGGACACCCGTGTGCCGTTACAACGATCCCACGTACAAAGTAAATTCTCCGATCGAAATTATTCAAAGTCGCCGCAATAAAATCGGAGAGGTATGCGGCATGGGGTCCGTTCACACGAAACCGAAAAAGTTATTCCTTCATTTCGAAACGAGCGGTTCGACGCGATCGAGTCGCGACAGCCTCCGTCCCCCGAAAACTCGGCGAGCAGCCCACCGCGGTCCTGAAATCCGACGAGCGGAAAAACGCTCGAGCGAGCAACGCCGTTCGCTCTCGAGACCAAATTTATTCGTTCGCGCGTTTCCGTCCCCACGGCGCGCGTATTTATCTCGCATCGAGATCGTGCCCGCTCGGATTTACATTCTTCCCGAACCACGAAGACGTGGACAAAGAGAGAGAGAGAGAGAGGCAGAGATGGAAGGAAGACGCGCGGCCGATTTCGAAGATAACCGCGAGCGTTCTAGCTCGTGATCCGCGCGTTCTTCGTGCGCAGGCTTTCCCGTGCCAAATTGCGGCGATAAAGCAGCGAGTTCTCTGCAAAGTTGCTCAACGGGATCCAAGACAGCACAGTTTTCTCCCGTACCGTCGCGTTCTTATCCCCGCCGTTGCGAGACCCGCACAATCGTGTCCGCTGGTAGAATCGATCTGCCACGGAGCCATCATCCCCTATGCATATACAATAGTCCGTCCAAATATACCACAAGGGGCCGAATTAGAAACTACTATTCACCCTCCATGGGCCGAATTTTGTTCCGTTGGTCTATCTATCCGCTGACAACTTGCATTCACTTGGATATTTCAAGTCGACGGCGCTGCGAACAGTCATCGATATTGTTATTGATGATCTCAGAGGTATTATATAATTAAGACGTGTACGTCGTCTTGTGGAGAAACTAAAATTATGTGGTAGAATGTCGATGTATGTTGTGAATTGCAGGTTGTACGCAGTAACTAGAATCTTCTTTTTCTGGTATATATATAGGGTGCGGCCGGATAACGTGTACAAGCGGGCAGGGGGTGATTCTACGTGTAAATACGAACCGGAACGAAGGAATAACATTTTTTCATTTGACGCCTCGTTTTCGAGAAAATTGATCACATGTTGCTTCTTAATACAACCGGAGATGTCGCGATTACGATCGGTAACGCGGATACCTGGTTCGAACACTATACTAGCGCGTGACATTAAAATGACACGAGCTGGTAGAGGGTCAAACGACAGATATAATCTGTGGATATTTCTGAAAAATATAGATTGCGAGGAACAGGTACCACCAAATCATTTCTTCCCGCAACGATCGTCCTCGTATGAGCCGATGGAAGTGTCTCTATATTCGCGCGCCGCTAACGAGGTAAATCTGCGAAAGGAACGGCAGAGACGGCGGTCGAAGTCGGGGAGGAGGGTTTTAGGTAGCATGTGTTCGCGTATACGGCGAATCGTGGCGAGTTATCGATCTCGATCTACGGCGCGCGGCTGGTCTCGCCGTGACCGCTTATAATTCGCAAGCGGCGATCGGGAATTAATAAATACTCGATACGGCCGAGCGATACGAAGCACTCGCGGCAGCGGCAACTGGCAAGCAACTGGCAAGCAACGGCAACGGCAACAGCAACAGCAACAGCAACGGCAGCGGCCGACTGCCAGGCCCGATTGGCTGCGGCGAAGCGTAAGCAAGCGTTCACTCTTGTCCCGAGCGGAGCCGAGCGGTACGTGGGTGCACGCGTGTGCGTCCAAGCTTGGGTTACGAATATACCGGTGCACGGTGCACGGTGCACGCTGCTGCACGGTGTCGGTACCCGGCGCATAATATATTGCCTGGTACGAGCGGTAATCTATAGGGTTTTAATAAATCTTATTCTTCGCATATGAAATACGATAATAATAATTTATAACGTAAACTATAAGCCCACTGTAAACCGCATTGCTCGGCTCTACCTTGCCCACCGCCCCCCCTTCGGTCCCCTTCTCGACTGGTGTCCCCCCTGGCCCCTACGATCTCGATCTCTTTCTTTCGTTTCTCGTTTCTCGTTGGTCGTTGGTCGTTGGTCGTTGGTCGCGGATCAACCGCTCCGCTCCAACTAACTACCTACGCGGCCGCTCGTGTTCTCCGGCTGTTCGGCTCTCCTGCCTTCGCCTCGTCTTGGTTTCCCAGCCACCCCTCGCATCCCCCTTCTTGCCGCTCTTTCTTTCTCTCTCCCTCGATCCTCCCTCCCCTCCCTCTCGTTCTCCCGTACGGCCCGTTCTCTCGTTCTCGTACGCTACACCGTGTATACGAGCGTACGTCTTTAAATAAACTTTTATTTATACGACCAGTCGCCGAGATGAATTTGCGCGATTCCTATCGTACACGGCCGGATATGCACGATGGATTCGAGTCGCTTTCGTTCCCACCAAATGTATTCTCCGAAGTCATTGACCGTCGGACGAGAGAGAGAGAGACCGTTCCTCGGAATACACACGGCCGCCGCGCGCTCCCGACTCGCGCGCAACAACCGTCGTCCCGGCTTTCCGGAATTTTCGGGAAAACAAATATCCCGCCGCGATAAAAGGGAAAGAAGAAAAGCTCGCTCGCCGCTCTTCGAATCCCGCGGAAATTTCAAGGGACGCCCGCGAAACGAGGGGTTTCGTCGATCGACGGGGCCGGAGGTGCCATGGATCGCGCGCACGCACGTTTCCCGGCTTGTCCTCGTTTTCACCCTCTCCCCCCGTCCGGCGATCGCAGGGTCCGGCCAGACCCGAAAGGGGAGAACGAATCTAAATTGGAGGTGAATCTATCTTGCAACGTACGGTCAATTAATTCCAGCGCAAATATCTTTCCGAGGTAGAAAGCTAAACCACACCCATAGCGTTATTCATAGCCAATTAATACCATTAATAACCCTGCAATTATTCTCCTTTCTACAACACACACGACGGTTCCGTCGAGGCGCTGGTCCAAATACGGGCTCTCTCCCCTACATTGGTTAGAGCCACAATTACTGAAAGAACAATGTCTACGCTAACCGAACAACCGGTGAACATTCTTAATGAACGGGTCCGAATGGATCCTCTATCTTCCCTCCCCTCCGTTTCGGAACGCGCCGCAACGGTTGCGAAACACTACGATCATTCTTACGATCATTTCATTTGATCGTTGTCGACGCGAGTCGCCGAAAGAAAAGCAACTTTTCTTTTTTAATTTTATTTACGCATTTCTCAGTCGAGATCTATTTCCGCCGCACCGAGACAGCTTTCAGTATACATACATATACACACTAAATTGAATCAAACTCGCAGCTTAAATTGTTTCAAGAACCTAAAAACAGGAAGACAAACCCCAATATTGGCAATCAACATTTCCAAATTTAAGGGCGAAGAAAAGCAACTGTTGGCGGAGCCGTGAATGTCTGTATCGACGGGGGACAAGAAAGGGTTAAAGCGTGAAACGGCGAAGCGGTGGTATCGCGAGCGGGAGGACAGTAGTCGCGCGGTGCACGCGCCGCGTCGCGAGCGTAAGTCGTCCGATAAAATCCGCTGGTTGATCCGCGTCGCGGCGGTTCTTCTTTTCTTCCGAATCAATTGTTCAGGCGAGCGAGCGAGCGAGCTAGCGATCCCCCGTTCGTCTCCAGCGTGGCAGCGAGCGTTGCGCGTCGGAGCCGAGATAACGGACCCATTGACCCACAACAATACCGTCGTTGTATCTCGGAAACCGCCGCGATCCCGGACTCTCTATGGGTTTACATAAACTATTCTTCTAATTTGGAGTACCGCTAGGCCGCGCGAGCGCTAGCGCTAGCGCTCAGCGTCGGAGCCGAACGGTGTCTAGGAGTCTCGAGACGAGACGAGCAGAGACGAGGGGGGCCAGAGGCGTTGGCCGGCCCGAAAACCGGAAGCGTGGCGAGCGTGTGCAATTAAGAAGGGAAAAAAAGACGACGGAAGGCGGAGAGAGAGAGCAGAGTCGTCGGACGAGAGAGAGCTCGCGGATCTCTCGGATCCGCTCGCTTTCGGACTTAGCATAGGCTATGCCGCGCGTACGGCATGCAGATTGTACATAATATGCTATTCGCGCATATAATACGCAGAAACGTAGAAGCGGAGAAGCGCGAGAGAGCGCGCGGCTGTGTGTGCTCTCGCACGCAGCGGTCGCGGCGGTCTCGCGAGCGTCGTGCAGCTCGCTCGCTAGGCTCTCTCGCTCTGTGTCGGTGTAGAAGCGCGGCACTCACGCGTCCACGCACGCAGCCACGCACACAACCCGGCCACACAAAGGCGAGTAGTCATAAATTTCAATAAAACACTCGGTGTGCGTAGAGACCGCGGCGGAGGAGAGAGAGACGTCGAGGGAGCGAGGGGGGCGAGAGAGGGGTCGACGACGAGGCGGCGCGGGAACGGGAAGGAGAGAGAGAGAGAGAGAGAGAGGGAGAGAACTCGAGCGAGAGAGCATTGGAGAGAACGAGAGGGAAGGAGAGAGAGCGGGTTCGACACGACTCATATACGTTCATTACGAATGCATACGAGCACGTTAGATTGTACGTTAGTGCCTTGTAATAAAATATTGTAATGGTGGCCTACTTCTGCACCACACTGTAGTCGCCGTATAATATCTCCCGCGGCATTCTTACCACGGCGTTATTTATTCTGCGCCGTGCACAATGGCGGCAGCGCCGGTGGTGTGTGCCGGTGGTGGCGTCGGCCTCCGTTCCTCATCTACGGGGTGTGCCGCAGGAAAACGGTGATGTGCGCTCCCGCCCCCCGCGTCTATTTTCCGACCGATTTCCCCTCGTGTATCCGATCCGACGAGATCGCGGTTTCGATCGTGATCGATCCGCTTCGAAGGACGACCGCGCGCGCGGGGAGGCCCCGGCCGTGTCCCCTTCGGCTATCGGGCGAGCTGCTCGCATCGCGCGCGAGAGAGCGGAAAAACGGTCTCGCCTCCGCGATTAAGCGAAGACATCGCGACGGAGACAAACGCGAGCGGCGGCCGCGCTAGATAACGAACCGGATGGTCGAGATTTATAGTTGGTTTTCGCGATAGCTCGAGGTCCGAGGGCCGACCGATTTTTCACGAGCGATAACCGGCTCGACGCGCGCGTCTCCCCCCTCTCTCCCGCTCTTTCCGTTGAACCCGTGGATTAAAAATTGATCGCGCGCCGCTGACGCGGAGGGAAACGAAACGAAAAAAAAAAAGATACGTCGCGTCCCATCGAAAGGAGACGCTCTCGAAAAAGGAGCAGCTCGGAAAACGCTAGGCTCCGATCTTCGTTCGCTTCCTTTCGGTTTCGCTGTCCCGCGCCAGCGAGCGAGCTAGCGAGCTAGCACGCTGCTCCCTCTTTCTCAACCGAACCGAGCCACTCGCAATTTTCCAACGAACCGCAATTTACCGGAGTCGTTGAACGCAGCCGCGCCGCGACGGTTGCGGCCACGCTTAAAAACGGCAAGCCGCGAGAGAGACCGCTCGTCGGTTTGCCGGTTGCCAACAGCCACCTGAGAATTCCGACGAGCGTATTTTCTATCGACGCTCTCTCTCTCTCTCTCCCCCTCTCTCTCTCGCGCCGCTGGCTAGCTCCCGCGTCGAAAAACTGGGACAATTGTTTTATCCCGGTGCCACAAATCAAAATTCAGAAGCGATAAAGTCCCGCGCGGGAGGGAGGGGTCGATCGTTCGCGTATCGCTTTTCGCCGAAACCCACCCCCCGCCGAACGTTATGTTCCTCCCGGCCGTGGAACATAGAACACGCTCGTCAACCGAAACGCGGCCAAACTCGCGGTCGAAATTGCGGAATCGCCGTTCTACCGCGCAGAGAAGTCTGCCATTTTCTGAGAACCCGCGCGCCGGACGAGAGCCCGCAATCACCGGCACGAAAGTTCGCGAGACCCGACAAAGTTCCACGTTTTCGAACGATCTACAGCTCCCGAGCGTAGCGCCGACGAGCCGTGTCGCGTCGCTGCGAATCGCGTAAAAACCCAAAGGACGCCTCGACGCGCGCAGACCGATCGCAACGTACATACATCGCCCCGGCTGCACCGCCTCGCCGAGTCAAGGATATCGCTCGCGAGCACGCGCGCACTTTCGGAACACTGCGTAGAAGATCGAGTAGGTGTACCGCGCGCGCAGTATGGCTGATATTTTATTTGTACAACATTATACATCGGCCTCGTGCCGCCGCGTTTCCCCCAGTTTCGTAGCTCGCGCGCGTTTCCCAGTCCCCTCCGCGTTTCTTTCCGCCGAACGCGCCGAGCCGAGCCGCGCCGCGCCGCGCCGCGCGGCTTCCGCGTCCGCGCTTATTTTATTTCGATTCGTAACGATCCCCTCCCGCGATAGTTCTCGCTCCGATCCAGCCTAATCTCGTCCTATTCGATAGCGTTCCTCGGTGATTCAGCAATCGTCCGCGATGCAATCGTATGGTACACAGTTACAATAACGTCGTTTTTCAGCCTGGTCCCTCTTACGCTAGCACAATGGCTTGTCTTCAGTTCTTGCTCCTCGACGATGCAACTGCACGTCGAGTCTCTCCTCCGAGCGAACGAACCTGCGACAATCTGCTAGAGAAAGATTCGCGCTCCGCGGAGGAGAGTACAACAGCTCGCATTCCAGATTCTGCTAGGTTGCCAACGGTGTGAACAGCAACGTTACACACCGAGAACCAAAGAAATCGTAAACTATGTTGAGAGACAAAGTTTTAACTGCGGTTACTCCTCTCTGTTGTCGATATACAGCGAATAGACAAAATTGTCTAAATTGTTTCGGAATTTCTGAAAGCCTACGGTCTAAGCTACGGTCCAAGGATTTTTCGATAACCGCAATCTTTTCCGTTTCGGTCAGTTTTCGTTCTTCTAATCGCTCTTTCTAATCGTCTCGTTCGGTCGCAATCAACGTGTTATTCTGTATACATATTTATTGTACATTTGAACGTACAGTGTTCGTACATTTTCCACATTCATACTCCTCAAAATACAGTCCACTTTCATTCAAACGTACACGCGTGCACCGAAGACTCTCTTTCACTCAATTTCGACGCACAGCGCTGCGCGATTCCGGCACCTGCACACTTCCGCGTATCGTTTCATCGCATCTGCGAGCTTTTCCGATACAAATATAGAAACGAAGCTCTCTTTCGGCACAGCGGAATCGTGGAAAATTCTGTTAATAGATAAAGTGTCAGGTGGCGAGGAGGAGAACGAAATCGGCGCAGGCCGGATCGGATTGCGTTCGGTCGTTCGGCGCGCGCGCGCTTCTCGATGGAGCGTTAAAGACGGGGAACGATCGTTTTGTGCTCGGAATCGAAATACGAATCGGACACGGTGATTCCGAGCGGTCGAGTTTCTGGAGCGGAACTCGGTGCGCGCCTCGCCTTGCCTCGCCTCGCCTCGCCTCGCCTCGCCTTGTCGGTGAAATCGCGCGTCCTTGCGTTAGCCGTGGCAGTGGAGCGCAGGGGGTTAATTCCGAGCGGAGAGTTTAATCAGTCGGAGAACTCGCGCGGCGCGCACGCAGCTCCGTCGCGTTCCGGCGCTGCACGACGCGCGTCGCGATCACGCGGCCCAAGGTATCGCGTGTTACGCAATAATATCTATAAAAATATTTTACTGGGACGCGGTGGCCCGATATACCGACGCAACGCGGTGTTACGAAAACAGTGATTTACCGCGAGAGAAACGTAAAAAGTTTCTCAATCGGATGAGAGAACGCCGCGCCGCACCGCGGCGTTGGACTTAGAGCGGAGCCGAGCCGAGAGCGATTCGGAACGGGATACGGAGGACTCAGCGGCAGGAATTCCTTTCCCCTTGGACGGTGTTTCTCCCGTTGGAGGTGTAGCTCCGACAGCTCCATTATCTGAACACGGAGAGATTCGTAACGCGGGTCCCCTTCGACCCGAAAACGTTTACCCCGAAGATTTACGTTCACGTTACGTTTATCGACGACGAAGACGGTTCTCGACGGTTTTTTCGCACCTTTCTCGGCGCGTTTCGAGATTATTTGTGCACGGCGCGGGACACGGTCGCGAGGACGAGGCGTTCGAAAGCGAGCGCGCGTGCCCGTACGTGTTTGCCGACTTTTATTAACGCGTTGTGTACGGGCCATTTTCAAATCCCGTGTAAATAGAAATTCGCGGCGGCATTAAAATGCAGATTTCCCGGGGAATTACTCGATCAATTATAGAACCCGAAAAAGAACGCGTCCCGCGGCCGGTTGCCGAGCGAGCGAGACCGCGCGCGCGCGCGAGTGCCGACCGTCATCGGGCACTTTCATAAAATAAAAGAGCCGTTATGAAATGTATAAAAATTTTAATGAAAATCAATATCGCTTTCAACGCGGCCAGGACTGGCCAGGAGCGCATAAAAACACGCGATCCTCGCGTAATGCGTTAACGGACGATGAAGCCTGGCTTAATCCACTGGGACGAAATTTATTTTACTTCGATATGTAAAACGCGCGGAACGCGACAGTTTTCGTTTCCGGTCCGCGTTGCTCGCGTGTTTGCCGGGCCGCGCGCGGAACGCGAACGCTGAAAACGCGTTCCGAGCCGACGGTTTTTCGACTTTACGTATTTACGACGGGCTGCTTTCTCCGCTGGAATTATTTACGATCCTCGTCTCCGAACGGACGCCGATAATTGGTCCTAAAATCAATGTCCTTCGGCAGCTCGCTTCTTCCCCATCGATCGTAACTCATCCGTCCGCTATAAGCCCCGCGCGCGTAACCGCTCGCTGTAGATTGCGAGGGATCTCCGATCGAAATCCGCTCTCCGATCTTTTTGCCGGTCGCTCGAACCGCGTGCCAACCGCAACCTTGCGCGTGCGGCTTGTATCAAACGTTTTATCCGTTACGATTATCAACTCTACAATTGAAGTATAAAGCTTAAGATATATTTCGTATACTTTAGGCACTGGTTAAAAATTAGAAAATGCATTCGCAAAGAGAATCGAGGGAAACGGAAGAGTGTACGAGAGACAGTTTCGAGCGGAAGAATCGATCGCGGGGATTCTCGGCTGGATCGAGGCGATGCTCGGGTCTCGGAGCAACGGGAATTTGTCGCGTACCTGGTCGCGACGAAAAACTTTGGGAAAGTTCCGTGCAGACAGGGTCGAAGGTCTCGAGCGAGAGAGCCGGTGGAAGGGTGCGATGTCTTTTGGAGCGAGGCAAGCGTTGGGGGCGGCGAAGGGTGGCAAAGGGCGGCGAGGTCTCGGCGAGGAGAGAGCGAGGGGAGCGAAAGGTGGCCAAGATCCGACAGAGAACGAGACGGGTGGATGTAAAGGGAGAAAATCGGCAGGTAGACGGAGCGGCAGACTGGCAGGCGGCGCGCGGAAACCGAGGACAGAGACGGACGAAAGAAAGAGAGAAAAGAGGGGGCTGGGGGCAGAGAGGGAGAGCGGGAGAGAGAGAGAGAGAGAGAGAGAGAGAGAGAGAGAAAGTAGCCGAGCGAGAGCTCGCGAGCAGAGAGACACGGGCGAACAAACAGGGCAGGAAGGAAGGAAGGAAAGCGAGCCGCGAAACATCGTGAAAGAAATTCGCGGCGAAAAGCGTACGCGTTGGCACGCTTTAGCAGTAATTTCGTATTAAGGCCGGCGTGACGTGTGCCTCGTCGGAAAGGCCGAGGGAGTATTTGCGAGGGCAATGCACTCTGGAATGCACGAGTCGGCCAGCCGGCGGTACGACGTAATATTATATATTTTATCGCTTTATTTGTTCTAAGTTCCCCTCTCGGCCCCGCCTCGACCTCTCGCACCGTGTCCTTCTCGCGTTGCGACGAGCCGCTTCGATCGTACCACGTTTCTTTCATCTGCCCCCGCTCCTCCACCGCCTTCGTCCCTCTTCTCGCTTCTCTTCTCTTCGCTTCTCTTCTCTTCTCTACTCTCCTCTTTTCGATGTTCTCGGCCGACTGCCTCTCTCCCTCTCTTCGTCTCGCAGCTCCGGCTCTCTTACTCTCCTCTCCTCCCCGCCCCCTCCTCCTCCTCGCCGCGGTTCTCGTCCAGCTCGGAGAGTCGACACCGCTCCAGCCGCGCGCGTTGCCGCCGACTCGCTCGACTCGGCGCCGCGGCGGGAATCTGTTTTTTCCTTAGTCCGTCAAAAAGTTGCGCGCTCGCAGAACGATTTCGAAACCAGGCAAGGTATCGTCAGCTTGTTATTGACCGGACGGTACGCGATAACGCGTGATATTTTTATAGACCCACGGGGTTACGTGCAATAATAAATATCGTGACGCGAGATTAAATAATAAATCTCCGCGAGAGATACGCGCGTCGCGCCCCCCCCCCCCCGCCTCGCGTCCCGCCGCGTCGCGGCGAACGCCGACTGCGAATCTCGCGCGATCAACCTCCGATCTCCTCCGGTTAGCATTCGGCCCGTCGAACACCTTCGCCCGGAATCCGATCGAATCGATCGATCGTGCGAAAGATCGACGACGAGACGAGGTTTGATAAACTTCAGGGAAGCTTATGGTTTCCGTGGCCGCGGAAAAACAGTCGTGCCAGTTCGGTTTACGACGCGGCGCCGCGAACGGCCTACTTTACGACACCCTCTCGAGCGCCTCGTTTCTGTTTTCTGGATCCGCAAAAATCGACGGGATCGCGATCTTTCCTCGCGGCGCAAACGACCGCGCGATTACGGTTTTTGACGTTTGTCGCGCGAACGATCGAGCCCGGCCGGTGAATTTTTTGGCGAACGGCCTCTCGCACCGCCTGGGAAACGACACGGCCCCGGGTGTGGCCGGGGCAAATTGGAAACAACGGTTTGGTAAGCCGAAAAATCGTGGCGAACGGTGGAGGCACGCACGTGGCCGCACACACGGCCGCGTACCTCCATCCTTCCTGGGGTGAGGGAGAATGCTAAAAAGCCGGAGCTGAATAAATAAACAGTTTTTAATTGCGGCCCGCTGCTGCTCGGTAAAAACAATAATTATTGGCTTGCCGTAGCAACGTATCCGCGTGTTACGTCCCCGATGCGACTCGGCCCCGACGTCCCGTGTTCACCCTTTTCCAACCTGGCAAAGAGACCTCCGATCGCCCAGCGCGCTCCCCCTCCTCCCTCTACCCCACTAATTATCCGTCAACCCTGCACGTCTAATTTTCCGATCATTCATAGTTAAACGCAGCCTCGGGGTCTGTCTCACTTTTGTGTCCCTCGAATCGCCGAGGCGCGTTGCAACACAGCCGGAAAAGTCTTATTACGCGTCGATAAGGATCTACGAATTCGCGTACCGAGAAAACGTTCGGCGGCGCAAAAACCGGGAACACGAAATAAACGTTTCCTTTGTTGTCGCTCGAATTTCCATGAAGATCCGCAGTCCGGCCGAGAGAACGGCTCGAAAAATATTCGGCCCGGGCTCGCGAACGTCGGTCACGCGACCCACCGGCCCGAGGAATCCCACGAAGAACAATGTAATTTGGGCGATTCGACCCTCCGACGAATCTTAACCAAATTAATCCTTTGCACTCGAGTGGTGACTGTAAGTCGTAAGTGAATGTCGAATTTCTTTGTATTTTATAAACTACTTAACACAGTATGTATAACTTGAAAAAAAATGTATATATATGTACACAGAAGGGAAATATTCTAGGTCGGAAGAAATGTTTTGTTTTGGAGTTGAAATAGCTTCGAGTGCAAAGTCACCGTTGGCGACGTTTTCTTTTCTTTTTCCATTTATTTGTTCAATGTTGCTTCAACATCAAAGGTCATTAGCAACACGGTACATTTTCTTACAATATAATATACATATTTGTATCCTTGATATACTTGGCAAGACCGGAGATATACTCCTTAGAAACAGAATAACAGAATAGGTAAGGATCTAGACAACTTAGCATTTTTCCTTTAATCCTCATATTTTTTGCATTCTATTATTCAATGATTTATGTTAACTGGTACCTTATATATATCGCAGATCAAGTATTCTTTCTTATTTAACAGAAACGAATGGGTTATTTCTGAGTGGCCAATTCTGATTCTAGAAATTGAAGTTTGAGTTGGACGATCTACTGGACTTGGAAATTTATGCCATTCAAAATCCACTACTCCATTATGATATTTTTCTATACAATTCCTTTTAATTTCGTCAAATACCTGTTCCCTAAAAATTTCAATCAGCTGGTTTTTCAGATCTTTTAGTCCTGTATAATTGGTGATTTCGTTAGGAAATTATTGTTCGCAGTTTTACGCTTTCTTGCCGGAGCGGTGTAAGCGATCTCCTCTCGAACATCTCGAACTCGGATCGAGTTCCGAAGTTGTCCAAGTTCTCGGGCCGGGGGTATCCTACGGAATCCACCGAAAAATCGATCGTCTCGCCGGCGCTAACCGTTGTGTATCCTACGGGCGAGGGGTCGAGGACGAGGGGTCAGGTCTTGCACGTATGCGTGCGTGCTCTCGCGACAAGGACGCGACGCGACATCGCGACAAAGGTGTAGAAGGAGGTTGACTATCGGCCGCCGCGCCGCCGAGCCACTCGCTCGCGAGTTTAGTGCTCCGCCGAGGGGGCTGTGATCGAATTTGATCGTCGGAAAGTGTCTAGCGTCAGAGAGCCGGAGAGAGAACGATGTTGATCGTGCACCGCGCGGAAATAACCGGTGACTCTCGAACGTACGGCCGAAGATAGGCGGCGCCGAGCGGGCCCGGCGGATGAAAAAAATAAAAAAGCTTGCGGGAATCTTAATTAGCGCGACTCGGTGCTTCGAATCTCTTGTGATCGTCGACTTTGGCGAGCCGCGCAAGAACCAAGTGGCTCCGCGCCGATACGGGGAGGAAAAGGGACGATCAGAGGCGCGGCGACGCACCGCCGACGACTCGATGCATGCTCGATGCATGCTCGATGCACTCGCCAATCACGCCGCTCCGCGAAAGAAAATCCTTCTCCGCGAACAACAATACACAACCGTTTGACCCGTTCCGTCGTTTCGTAGTCTTCTTGTTTCGCCGTTGCGTCGTATTCCTTCTCTTTTTCTTTTTCTACACCTGGTCGAGTCCCCGTTACCGACTTGCATTAAAAATAAATGCACCGCGTACGCACACACGTTAATCGATTCTCCGCGAGAGACGAGAAAGGGGCGCGAAACGAAACCCGAACGTTTCGAGTGTGTAACGATCGTCGTGTTTCCGACGCGATGAGTCAGGTGGTTTCCAGAATGTCCACTCGTCATCCCTACGCTAGTCAAAATGGGCGACGGGGTTGCCGAGCCGGGCTGCTCAGGTAGTCGCTCTCACCTGCATGCCTGCCGTTCAAAGAGGCTACGCGACGTCACGCATCTATTTCTTTGTTAACTTTCCTCTTCTTCTAGGAAGTCTGAAACGATGACGAATTTTGGAATAGGATTATTAAAGGCACAATAGGGCAGCAAATCTTTCGCTGTAATAGTCTTACAACGACTGTCCTCTGTTATAAATGATGAAATTAATCTCGCCGATGAAGAAATTCTAACGGTTGCAGAGAAAATTGCAGAGCAAGGAGTTCAGAATAGTCTTCACACTTTTGCTCAGAGTATTTCATCCCTGTGACTGAACCAACAATAACACGGTAGGTCTTCTTCTAAGAAATTAGAAACGAGAAAGAATTTTGGAATAGGATTATTAAAAGCACAATAGAGCAGCAAATCTCTCGCTTTAATAGTCGACGACTGTCCTCTGTTATAAATGATGAAATTAATCTCGCCGATGAAGAAGTTCTAACGGTTGCAGAGAAAATTGTAGAGCAAGGAGTTCAGAATAGTCTTTTTCTCAGAGTACTTCATCCCTGTGACTGAACCAACAATAACACGGTAGCTTAAAGTGGCCCTTCGAGTCGTGAGAAATTTTGGACACGGATCGTCCTCTGTTACAAATTTTTTTATTGGATCTCTTTAGACCCTTAAACGGGTCCATTACACTTCACAATGTGGTATTACAATTTAACAGGTTGGTATTACAATATTGAAATTAATCTCGCCGATAAAGCAGTTCTAACGGTTGCAAAGAAAATTGTAGAGCAAGTAGTTCAGAATCGTCTTCACTCTTTTGCTCAGAGTATTTCATCCCTGTGACTGAACCAACAATAACACGATAGGTTAAAGTGGCCCTTCGAGTCGTGAGCAATTTTGGTCACGGATCGTCCTTTTTCCTGTGTGGAGGAGCAGCGTGTCCAGTTTCTTCCGGTTTCTGCCGCGAGCGCGAACGTAAAACCGCGATGAAAGCTTATCGGATCGTTGGTTTAGGGGTTTTTGAAAAATGTGCGGTAGAAGCTGAGAACGGTCGCTCGAAGCGTTCGAGAGCGGCGATTCGAGGGATCGACGGGGAATGCTGGAGGGCCGTGCACGCTCGCGCTCGCTCGCGAGTGTTCCGTCTGTTTCGCGTTTCGTCGGTGCATCTCTCCTCCGGTATCCTCGGTTTTCTTGGTAGTGGTTCTCGCGAGAGAGAGAGCTCGTTCCACGAACAAGAAAGTAAATGATTTATCTATCTTGGCTGCTCTTTTTCCCCCCTTTCCAGGACCGGGGTTTCCTTGTTCCTCGCGGCGGTTGGAGGCGAGGCGGCCGCCGGCTCGTTCCCGCGGTATTTGGTACAACGGCGGCCCTCTCTTCTTCCAGCGAGCTCTCCGTAATAACCGGCGCCGAGCACAGACGAGCACAGCTATAAATATCGTATAGTAAACACGAGAGCAGATAAGGGAGAGCGTGAAAACTTCGGGTATAATAAAATACAGATAAGTCCGTGAACAAATAGTTCTGACCGTAGAATTTTACGGAGAAAACGCTGTACCGAGAAAGAGAAAGAGAGAAACCGAGAAAGAGGGAGAAAAAGAGAACAAGAAAGAGAGAGAGAGACGGAGAAAAGAGAGAGGAATGCCAGAGAGAAAAGAGGAGTTTCAGTGGCGGTGGATAGCGACCGGAACGGGAACACCGACGGACGCCGAGAGAGTAGAATAGTCGTGAAAATTACTCGCGGGCCAACTTCTGGCCGAGCGGCCGCGGAAAAGAAAACTTTGCGGTAGAGATTGCGCGCGAATCTTTCTCTCCCGCGGTCTTTAATTATCTTTCTTTTTGCCGGCCGGGGAGATACGAGCCACGGGCGGAACGGGCAACGATGAAATTCGACGGAGGTGTTGGCGCGCCGCGCGTGAAAACACCGAAACCGCTCTGGCCTCCTCCTCCTCCTCTTCTTCTTCTTCGACGAGAAGAATCGAACGCGAAGACGCGATCCACGCTCGAAGAACCGGAGCGATTCTTCCTGCTCGGTTCCACGAAAGAAATGCCGGTACGGTTTCGCGGGGGCAGACAATTGAGAGAAAGAGGGAAAGAGGCAGAAGGAGGAGAAAGCGAGCGACGAGAGCGAGGCGAGGCGAGGCGAGGCGAGGCGAGCGAGAACCAGCTGCGAGGGGGAGAGGAAGGATGGACAAGAGTAGAACGTAGAGCTGCGATTAACGCCGACGTTTTCTTGCGCTCGCTCGGCCGGAGCGATGTTTGTTCTGGGAAATGCAATCACGCTGTCATATAAAATATAACGTGCTTCCTTTTCCTCCGCCTATTCCGCCCCTCTCGTCCCTCGGCCCCCCTCCACCCTCCTCTCTCTCTGCCCCTGGTTCTCGTTCCCCAGGATACGCCGAGGCTTCTTACGCGGCACCGTCGACGCGCCTCCTCTCGATTTCCACGCTAACCGGAGAACACTGGCATTAGGCCTCGCCGTGCTCCGCAGATTATGCGAAAACTACCGGCCGTGCTGTTTTTTCCCCGATTGCCCTCCCTTCCGAGAACTCCGCCAGCCGTCCTGCTTCTACCTTCTCTCTCTCTCTCCCTCTCGGCTTCTCTTGCCGCTCGCGGTTCTCCAGTTCTTTTTCTCGCTCTCCCGAGTTTCGTCCAGCGTTGACCTCCACCGGGCCCTTTTTCGAGCGGACCGGGAAACGCAGCCGTGGCCCACACCTGCTCACCCTCGATCGCCTCTCTCGCGCATCCGGCCCTGCTCGCCCTAACGAGCGACGACGTATCGTCGCGTCGTCGACGAGGTTCCCGAGGTGGACGCTGCCGCCGCAACGTTCCTCGGGAGCGGAGGGGACGGGACGCGGTAAAACGCCGAGCGGAGCGGAGCCCAATCTCCGCCGCTTATACATGATCTAGGGGAGAGCGGCCGAGTTTGAACCGGCGCCTAGGTTGGGCCCGATCTACTATTCATAGTCAATTAGCACCGGTAATCATCGCGCGCTGTACATAATTTTCTTCCGCAAGATCCGCGGTGGACGAATCATGCCCGAAATGTAATCTCGTTACCGATGCAACGAGCAGTTTCTTTCTCGAGATACGTGCGCGTAGTTCGACGGCGCAGGCTATCCTCTTTCGTCGCGGACGGGTTCGACTCCGGAGCGGAACGCTCGAGAGTCGCTGTAATAATTGCGCTTCATTCGCGATCGAGTGTCTCCGTTTCTCAACTAATTTCGTGCGGTTAGAACGACGACGCGTATACCGTTCGACAGAAGTTCGCCGGGATAGTTAAGCACGGTACGAGACTGATTTAGGATTGCTGAATGGTTAAAGAGTTCCCCCGGTTCTGATTTCGGAACGCCAGATTCGTAGAGTTCATACCCGAATATACACACTTGGTATCCACGGCGAAAAATAGGGAGGGGGATGACTGCCACCGAGATGTCATAGTGCAGGGTTGTGCAGAACGAGACAACCCCCGATTTTAAGAAATCTCCTTGACCCATTTGTCCGATGACTCGCAAACAAACGACAAACAGAGCTGTCTCTCTTCTG
This sequence comes from Halictus ligatus, assembly GCA_028454255.1. Taxonomy (NCBI): domain Eukaryota; kingdom Metazoa; phylum Arthropoda; class Insecta; order Hymenoptera; family Halictidae; genus Halictus; species Halictus ligatus. The sequence continues at coordinate 1,582,236 of CM052137.1, forward strand.
CCCCAATGAATCACTGGAAGAAGCAGTCATTTCTCCTGGAATTCATCGGGGAGGTTGTCTTAGAGGTCAGGGGGGAGTGGTGTTCGGGCAAAATGGAAATCGTGGTTCGTTGCGTCGCGTGACGTCGCGTCGCGTCGCGTCGCTGGAAACGAGAGGGTCGCGGAGAGACAACGGCTGCCGGGAAATTTGGCTGGCGCGATAATCTCGCGAAATTGACACGCGGAAAACCGAGTACGTCCGCGCTTCGCCGCGCCGGCGTGCGATAAAAATCGTTGCTCGCGTGAGAACGGCCAGTTGATTTTGTTCCACGTGGCAGCCGCGTCGTTCGCGGGTCTCGCTCGGCTGAAATTTTCGACGCGTCCCGTGTTCCCGCGGCGGGACGAGGGTGTCCGCGCGATCCCGAAGACGAAAACCGAGGGCCGGATTCCGGAAAGGTATCGTCGAATCGTCGAGTCGCTCGAGGAGGAGCTCGTGCACGAGCGACCGTTTCGCGAAAAGGAGAGAACGGCGCGCGGCGACGTAAACGGAAAGGGAAAGACGAAACCAGGCAGCAGAGCGGGGCTCTGACCGAAGAGAAACATATTTCTTTATTATTACTCCCACCAAGCTTATTTTTCTTACCCACCGAGTTGGATTCCAGATGGTTAGCTCGGCTCTCCTCCTTCTCCCCCCGTCCCTCCCGGCCACCCAGTCCTCTCTCCACCCTTTCTTTCCTCTCCGGATCGTCTCTCTTTCCCTCTCCCTCTTAATCTCCTTGTCTTCTTAGACAAGAAAAACTTAACCCCGAACTCGTCGTTCCCTTTTTGTACGCGCATTGCCGGGAGGGATCCCTCCGGTGTTGGCCAAGGGAGAGACCCGGCGGCGAGAGAGAGAGAGAGCGGGAGAGAGAAAGAGCGAGCGAGAAAGGGGAAGGAGGGACAGAGAGAAGAAACGCGCCGAGAAAGCAGCGCGAAGCGGAACAGAAAAGGAGAAAGAAGGAGAAACGGACGGACGCCGTGTCGGTGCTACTCTCCTGCAGGCGATACACGGCAAATAATACACCGCGAGAAAAAGAGGCACGGCCGCGCGAGAGGAAATCCAGTGTCCGACGATCTCTCGACGATCCCCCGACGATCGCAGCGAGGACGACACGCGTCCCAACGTTGCAATCACCGGGGGAGCCGTGCTGCGAGTCCCTCTGAATCGCGACACGCGAGTGTCTTGACTTCGCGATACGCGACAATTTCAGTGATCGACGAAAACCGAACGGGGAACTGGTTCGGATCCGAAACGGTTTCAGCGAACTCGCGGGCCGAATATTCTCCCGCGAGAGAGGATCACCGGCCTCGCGATTCCGCGCGCTTTCTCTCGCGTCGCGGTTCCTGCTGGCTGCCGGGAGACTTTCTCGGCGGACTGTACTGGCGTCAGACACGGACGCTGCGGCTGTTATTATTTAGTATATTATAATTTAGACACAATTATATCTGCCTCCTGGTCGCTCTCCTCCTGGGACCCCGCCTCTCTCCCCGTCTCCCTTGGCCGTTCATCCTGCCTCTGACCTGTCCCTTCCCTCAGCTGTCCTTCCACGGATCTGTTTCTTTCTCTCCGGGCCGAATCGCTCGGACGGGAGAGAACAAGGCAAGATTCGATACGCGTCTATGCGTGCGCAAAGGAGAAACGGAGAGCGAGAGAGAGAGAGAGAGAGAGAGAGAGATCGCGAGCTGGTGACTCGTCGAAAGAGACGGTGACCAGATGAGAGGGACTAGAGGAGCGCGGATGTTGCCACGGAACGGCCAAGAAAATACAGGAGAGAGCAACAGACCGAGAGAGATAGAGATAGATAGAGAGAGCGAGAGAGAGAGAGGGAGATCGCGAGCTGGTGACTCGTCGAAAGAGACGGTGACCAGATGAGAGGGACTAGGAGAGCGCGGATGTTGCCACGGAACGGCCAAGAAAATACAGGAGAGAACAACAGACCGAGAGAGATAGAGGGATAGAGAGAGAGAGGGAACAGAAGGGGACGCGGTGGCTGCGGGCGGAGGGAGGGAGAGAAAAGAAAAGGGACAGAAAGGTATAATAAAGTCTGGTGGAGAGCGAGGGGAGTGGAATTGCGTTGCGTAGCGGTGGAGAGAGTCTCTCGAGCGAAGGTGTTCGTAGATGCCGTGCGAGCGAAGGAAGGGAACGGACTAAGCGGCCCGACCGACCCGGGGTGAAGCGACGGGGGTGCGCGGCAGAGGAGGAGCAGGGAGAGACAGGTGAAGGAGGAGAAGAAGCCGGTGGTCGCGCGGTGCTTGCCGGCGAAGGCGAAGGCGGAGGTGGCGAGGCGGTGGCGCGCAGGTGAGGGTGGAGGAGCCGTGGAGGCAACGGGCGAAGCAGCCTCGCAGAGAGACGGCAATAAAATATATTACCGGAGAAAAATGATGGCACTGCGAGACAAAGAGGGCCTATGGCATTAGCCGCGCGGCGCGGAGCGGTGCGGAGCGGCAGCCGAGAGGAATTCCACCGGCGTTATTTCGTTGCGTTACCTGCAACCCGAGTTATCTACCTGCGCCGAGCTGGAGAGATACACCTTCGGGAGCCGGACAAGACCTCCGGGACCGTGGAGAGAGAGAGACACTTCCCTCCCGTTTCCGCTCTTTTCGGCGCGCGACGAACCTCCTCCCGCGTACCCGCGTGTTTCCTCGTTTCGCGCGAGCGAGCCGAGAATCGTGGTTTCGCGGAAAACCTGGGAAAATGGGGCGGGAGCGCGTTCTAAACATTCTTCGTGGAGGGTGCCCAGAGGGAGAGAGAGAGAGAAAGAGAGAAGTGTCGTCGTGCCCTCCGACCGAATCTCGGCGCGTTCAGGCCTGGCCGGTGAACTCTCGGGCCCGGTCGGGTGCGAGCGCGTATCGGCGTGAAAAGAAACATCGTTTCCTGGAAAAAGAAACACGGCAACGAAACGACGTTGGTGGCGGGGTGTAGACGGGAGGAGGAAGAAGGAAGAGCCACGGAGGCACGGCTCCGGGGAAAGAGAGAGAGAGAGAGAGAGAGTGGAGAAGTAGAGCAAAAGAGAGGGAAAGAGAGTCGCAGTCGGAGCCGCCGGAGCCTTTGGCTCCGAAAGAGGCGCGAGAAACGAGGAACGAGAGGAGGGAGCTCCGAGGACAGCGGGGTGGGGGCGCTCTTGGAAGCGGGGGTGGCGGGGAGGCACGGCGGTGCCGGTGGCGAGGGGGCCCCGGAGGAGGGGGAGGGGACGAGGGCGTTTTGTAATTTCTATAATTTAAACTCCGCGGCAGCTGGCGTGGCTCGTAATTACTCTAACCCGGAGGAACGCGTGAGCCTGCGTGTTTACTTTTAATTCCTTCTGCTAGTGCCGCAGCCGCAGTCGGTGCCGTTGTTACTCCAGCCGTTTCTCGATTCGACGCAATATCAAACGAAACTTCTTCGGCCGACTAGACGGCCGCGGACGGTTAACAACGGGGCCGGACACGTCCAAGAAAAACACAAGTTCCGAAACTTTTCGAATCTGCTCTCGGTGTTCGGGCCGCGGTTCGCTCACTGCCGCCGCCGCCGCGCGGCGTTTCTCTCTTTTGACCTCGTTTCTCAACGAATTCGCGCAGCCTCGTGTTCTTTTTCACTCGCCCGGAAGAATCGTTCCTCGGGACGCGACACGCCTCGCGTACGCGCACGTTTCTATTGCGAGAGAGACCTATTCGCGCGGGGAAAAGACGCGGAAAAATGTCGAAACGCGCAGCGCATCGATGCGGTTCTCGCGAAATCGCATCGTTGGTCGGTGGCCGCGACGCGAGGCGACGCGACGCGACGGATAGCTCGCGGCCCATCGTTGTCGTCGTCGTCGTCGTCTCGTCCCTCGTCGCTCGTCGTAAATGACGCATACTGTACACAGACTGGCAGAGAGTAGCTTCCTCTTCTCGCTTCCTTCTGCCCGACCTTCTTCGTCTTCCGCCCCCACTGACAGAGAGTATCTCGACTTTTTCCTCCCCTTCTCTCGGTCTTCTTTTCTCTGGTCTTTCTCTCGGTCTCTCTCTCTCTCTCTCTCTCTCTTTCCCCGTTTCTCTCTCTGGTCTCTCGTCGCTTCGCCTCGCCTCGTCTCGTCTCGCCTCGCCTCGTCTCGCGTCGCCTCTCCTCGTCTCGCCTCGCTTCGTTTCTCCGACTCGTTGAAAAATCGTCCGTCGTAAACGGGAACAGCGGTTTTATTGTTCCACGGCAGACAATGCCCGGGAATATTATAAAAACTTTCCGACGGAATATATTAATGTTAACTCATCGCTTTACCGTTAGGCAAACTTTTCGGTCGAGCAAGCTTCTGGCGTCTTTGTGCGTGTCTCCGTTCCTCTCTCCGAGCTCTCTCCCACCCCTCCCTCCCTCTCGTTTCTTTCCCGTCCTCCGTCCTCGGTATTCCGTATTCCGTATTCCGTATTCCGTACTCCGGGCTCGTCCTTGTCTCCCCCCTCGGCTCCGCGTGCTCGTTCCATTTTGCGACTTTAAATCACCGTGATACCGAGCGCGATTCCCGCGACGCTCCCGTCGATCGCGATACGATTCATCGGCCGAAGAATAGATTTTCCTAGGTTGCCGCGCGAGACTTGGCGCCGAGCGAAGATTCCGCTGGAAAGGGCGTTCGAGACCACCGCGTGCGGAAGAGCTAAACTTTTGCCACCGATAGCGTTCGAACGCGATCCTATCGCGTGTAACTCGCGTCGATTAACGCGCCGACTGACATCCGTACACGGCCGACGGAATTGTTCGGGCAGACTTAAAAATTCATTTTTGCCTAGTGAGTTCGATTGCAACATGCAACAAGGTTGAAGGATTACTCCAGTTCAATGGCAGCACGTCGGTCCTTCGAGTCAATGTCCGTGACTCTAGCGTTCGCGTATGTTGGCTTGCCGTGCTTGCAGACTTTCTACAGGCTGCGGCCGAATAATATGTACAAGCGGACACCAGGTGGTTCCTTATGAAAAAATATGAAATAAAATTTGTTCATTTAAGGCTTAGTTTTCAGGGTAGATATGCTGTCGCGATAATTTCCGTTACAGGCTCCCAAAGCTCGGATCGTGTCAACGTATTCCCTGTTCGTGTACATCATCGCGAGATAAACGAAAACTAACTGCTTGGGCGTATAACAAACAAGAAGAAATCTCAGATCGTTGTTTACAAACACGATACGGGTTATACGTTGCTCGACGAACCGTAACTTAGCCGTGACACCATATCCACGCGTCGGACTTTCGAACTCGATTTTCTCGAAAACTGAGCGTTAAATGAACAAATTTTATTCGACATTTTGTTCTTATTTTCTCACAAGGAACCACCCGGTGTCCGCTTGTACATGTTATTCGGCCGCAACCGTGTACACGAGCGTCTCAGCGGTTTGATCCGACAGCGGTGTGCCGGCGATGTCCCCGGGAAGGAAGAGTTCGTTTTGTCCGAAATTTTCGAAGAGAAAGACGCCCTCGTAATTATTCCAGCGAGGCGGAACCACCCGAGCGATCTCCACCGGCTCGAATTCAGGTCGTTTCGGGGCACTTTGCGCTCGAGGAGCGGAACGGCATGGCATGGCTCGACTCGGCTCGGCTCGGCTCGGCACCGCACGGCACAGCACGGCACGGCACGGCTCGACGCGGTGGTCGCCGAGCCACGATAAACTTTAATGTATGCGGAATTATTAAAATATATTCCCGGCTGCGTGGCGTAGATATTTTAACGAGCCTGGCCGTGCCGGCGTCTCTCCCGTCGCGGCGCTAACCGAACAAATTATACTCTTATAACGTCTTATTTAAATTTATATCGCGCCTAAATATATCCCGGGGCTCTCGCGACGCCCCCGAAACTCTTCGGGCCGTTCGCGAACAGCGTCGCGTTACAGCGGCCGCCGGCGGCGCGTTACGATTTCCGCGAGTCCCGGACTTTTAGCGGCGAGAGACAGAGAGAGAGGGAGAGAGAGAGAGAATCCCTCCTCGCCGGTCGTTATCGGAATGCCATTGTTTTCTTTTTCCGCCGGCCGCGGCCCGACGCGAAACCTATTTATTACCGGGACTTCCGGCGCGGCTCTGCTCCGCTCCGTTCCTTTCCGTTCCGCGCGGTGCCGGTGTTTCGCGCGTTGTCTTCGCGAAACACGACGGGACGGAGACGAGGCGGGACGGGACGAGGCGGGACGAGGCAAGGCGAGGCAAGGGAAAGATTTCCGATAAAGTCGTCTCTCTCTCGGCCGAGCGTCGAAGCGAATCGGAATTCTCCGGCCGGACGATAATCGCTTCCAGCGCTTCTCCTCGCCGCTGCAGATATTCCACGATCGAGCGATGATTTAGGTAGGTAATTATATTCGGTACCGCGAAGTGGGATTGCTCGCGCGGCAAACAATTAATTGCGAACGAATAGGAAGGGGCTCGGCCCCGCGGAATATTACCGCGCTTATTTTTCATCCGGCCTCTCTCCGGGCCGCGCATTTCGCGCCTGTTTTTAATATTACACCCGCGGTCGCGAATGTTTTAGCCCTCCCAACCCGCCCTTTCGGGAAGCGGTATCGCGTCCGTAACGAATTTACGATATTAATTTGGCGTACCGCCTTGGCGATTTATTATCTACGCGGCCGTCGGAGGGAATGAACAACAACAACAACAACAAAAAAAACCCCCTGCCCTTCCCGAAAAATACAGTACACCGCCGGGAAAGAGAGAGAAAAAGAGAGAGGCAGTGCATGCGGCGATTGCGCCGGAAAAAGGGGGTGCCGAGAGGAGGAGAAGCGACAAGAGGCGGTGTGTGGAGGAGGGCGAGCGAAGAGGGTTAGCCCTCGAGGGATGCGCGACAATCCGCGAGGATGTGCAAGAGAGAGAGAGAGAGCGAGCGCAGCGCGCAAGCGGTCGCCGAAAAATGTACACCCGCGGTGTACGTCTATATGCGAGCGCGGCGATAAAACGATAATTCTATAATTTATTCCCGTAGTATGCGTGTACGTGCGAACGAGGCCGGCCGCCGATCGCGCGTGTTACGTGTACACGTGCCTATATGGGCCGCACAGTTGGCGTTAATATATCATCGGACGCATCTGCCCCCAACGACGCGTTTCAATATGTTCTACGAGTGTATAACCGTTTCTATAGAAATATTCACGCGCAACCCGCTACGCGTATCTCCATCGAAATATGTTCGCCGCGTGTTCCCCTCCCCTGCTCTCTCGCGCGCCTGCCGTAATCGCTCGAATCCCGACTTCATCAAGTTCGCTGCTCTCCGCGGAACTCGGTTCCAAGTCGATCGGTTCGCCCTTAGCGTCGCGACCACGACGATCTTTACGACTCTGTAACTTTGGTGAACCGCCTGACGGCGGCGAGTCGCCAATCAGCGACCGGGGAGGAAAGCAAAAATTTCCAGTCCCCGCGAGCGCATCTCCCGAGAGTTGATTGCAGTCACGGAGCCGTCGCGCTAACGAGGAAAACTGCGTAAGAACGCGTTACGCGCGGCTATGTCCACATTCGTTACCGCGCCTCTGTTTCCGTAAGACGTTGCACGGTTTTCTTGATTTTCTGAAATCGCCTGTGTCGAAAGAACCGGTCTGGACGCCGCCTGTATCGTAAAATTTATTCTGCGGTCCAGCGTGTTTCCACCGCTTCGGAACTTGTTAAAAAATTATATGGCTCATTTATATTCCCCTTAGGCAGGTCTGTTAACCGATTTAGAACGAATGACAGTGCAACGTTGCGATGCAACCACGTTTCAAATCCGCGTCCTCGGGCCGGTGACAAGTAACGCGGACAGTTCGAGAATTGCGGGACAAAGTCAAAGTGGATCGCGGCGATCGTAACGAGGATCGCAGCCAGCTTTCGCGATCGCGGTCGCCACGGGCGCACCTTTCCGCGAGCACACTCGGAGAAGAGGGCCGCGGCTGACCTTCGCCGGCCGGTCTTCTTCTTCGCGACTGGTAGTTGCAATTTTGTATCGACCATTAGCGCCGTGGCCGGTGCACGGCTTGATGGAAATTTATGACAGCCACTTGATTGGGTTCAACGTTCCCCGTATTTCATCCGTGCCATGCGGCGGTTGGCTGGGGCTGGCTCTCTACTTGTTTTGCCCGGCAGTTCGAGGCTTTGAGGTCTTAACGATCCGGCGGACGATTAAAACGCGCGCCGGATACCACTAGTTTTTAGCCGCTCGCCTCGCCCCGACCAGGCCCCCCCGCGACCCCGATCGAACGATTCGACCGTGCGGAGAAAACGCCCGACGAACTCGCCGGGACGGCCGCGCGACGGCTGACGAGGGTGCTCGGACGGAATCTGTCGGTTGGGGTTGCAGCGTCGACCTCAAGATTCCCGAGAAAACACCGGGAATCATTGGAAATCAAGAAACGTCCGAATAACAGCAACAGGGACGCAGGGTACAGGGTCCAATATGGTACACACCCGGTTTTTTAATTGTTCGGCCGCCCGATTAAACAAAGCCAACTTTGATTGGTGCTCACCGGAACCGTAGCGATGAGTGAACCCACTATATAAGTGGAACGCAAGACCCTTTGATGAAGTTAGCTGCAACGCTGACGAAACGTTGGGGAATCTCTTCCTTCAGGACATAGGATACCCGAAAGTCTCAGCAGACACAACTGTATGACTTCGAGATTGTCGGGATTCCGAAGCGGATTTTTCGTTTCCCGACGTTCGCCGGCAACATTCGCTGTTTTCGGGGCTAGGGAGAGCTCAGGCGCAGCTCGGTCATGTTCGAGGGTTTGTTCGCGGCGCCGGTGAGAACACTTTTGTCGCGATTATTCGGAAAATATTGTGCTAGTGTAATTCGAACGGGGAGAAGGCTAGACGGCGACCACTCGAGGCTCGTGGCGGGGTGTAAAACATAGAAATAATGGTATAACGAGAACAATAGCCGCGGAGGAGGGGGCGAGAGCGTGCAGGAACGCGGGAAAGGAATAATAGAAGCGTCGAAATTGCCCTCGAAGACTCGGCGTTCGCGTATCGCGTATCGCGTTTCGCGTCCGTGGCCGTACGCGCTCGCTCGCTCGCCCGCTCGCTGATTTACACGGTCTCGAAGTGCCGCGACGAGAGGGGGCGAGCGAGCGAGCGAGCTGGGACGAGAGAGCGTGTGCACGCATCACCGAACTTTTTTACAATTATTATTTTTCCGCGTTTATTCGAGGCTCGCGTATTACCGGTCGTAAATTTTCTCCGGCGCTGCGAGGCACCGGCTGGAAATTGGCCGCGTTTCCAGAACCCGCGCGCGCGCTCGCGCCTCGACTCGATTCGCCTCGACTCGCCTCGCCTCGCCCCGCCTCGCTTCGTCTTCTCCTGCTCTCACCCCTTCGGGCTAATGGAAACGTCGTTATGGTATTGGGTCGGATTAGCCGATCGAACTGATTAATTCCCCGACGATTTCATTTAATTAAACTCTCTTTGCCGGGCGCGCGGGCGTCGGAATTAAACGACGTTAAATTATCGCCAGACGCGTCCTTGGAATCGTCTCGCGGATTAACGACGTTGCGCCGAGGTGGCGCGCGGCCTTGGAAAAAAGGAGGATCGGTCCCGGAGGAGCGGCCGGCTTCTTCGCTGCCCAGGAAAAGCTCCGGGAGACGGGGATTCCCCCGGCGCGCGTTCCCTTCCGGGGAGAGAGACAGAGAGAGGGGAGAGAGGTGCTCCCGTCGATATTTTCACCGCGGTCGAAGTCGACGGCTCCGTCGATCGACGTCCGCTCTTTTGCGAACGGTCGGTACCGCGGTAGGACAGCCGTGGCAGGAGATGGATCACTCTTTCTCTTTGTTCGCCACCGAATTTCGTTTCCGGAGCTTTTTGCGAACACACGCTCCGGGCAACCGTGCTACCACCGACTCGACTTAAGGGGGCCGGCAGGCATTTGGCCTTGACTGTCACGCTATGTTACGCTGTGCCTTTTTTTCTAGACGTTTTACGTCTTAAATGAGTAAGTGATCAATGAAAAATGCATACCACCGTGTTTGAGAGAGCCTTTTTTCCGATACGAGCACTAAATCTCACGAAATTAAGAGAATCTCTCAGCGGCAGCCATCTTGGGCTCTATACAGACGTAGATTGGACTTTTAGGAAACACAATCGACCACTTCTAAACTGCTCATCGCAATATTGAAGCGGCAGTTTGTCTAGATGTGGACCCTTGCATACGTAGATGGATTTCAAACCATGTCGTAACCCCTACCTAAACGACGAGTGGACTTTTCCCGTGTGCGAATGGCCGAGCACCAGCTTCGCTCGTTAGGAATTATCCGGCAACGAAGCGTT